>LPNX011207872.1:648486-661832 GCA_001517045.1 Pseudotsuga menziesii
ACGAGTTCTCACAATCAAACAAATACAACATATAATAGTAGTTCAGGTAGAAATGTCAAAACGGGTGTTACAAATGGCTATGCTTAATCGAATGTTGCGTACTTCCTCCTTGAATTTATCAGGTCATGTATCCTTTATATGTTTCATGGCTATTGAGTCTGTCCATATTTGCATAACTACTTCCTCACTTAATTTAGATGCATGCCATCCCTACAACATAGCTAATTCTTTGCAACGAAAGAACTTTTGAATCCTTGGGATTATAGGCATGTGCCTCAATGTCTTATGAGAATACCATGTGATTTAGCCTTGTTTTTCGATTCTTAGCACTTGTCATGCCCACATTTTGGACATATCTCTTTGTCTGGATATTATCCTCTATATAGAATACGATCATTAGGACACACGTGATATGATATGTACTCAACACCCAACATTTTAAACATTTGTTTTGCCTTTTCGCAATTTTCGGGCAATACATTATCATTTAGAAGTACCTAATCTTTAAATACCCTGCAATTAGTGGGCAATATAAATGTACCATATCATCTAACATTCATAAAATCAACCATTTTGAATGTTAATTGTGTGACAAGATTCCTCAAAATATAAGGTAGATGATGGTCAATCATCTCAAAATTGTTGAGAAACATAGTTCTAACATGCTATACATTGCTTTCATGTTGCATAGTAACATTATTGTCCCCAATTGTGTAGACTTTGACTGGCCAAGTCCAAATAGAAGGGTGGTGGAAACCAATTTAAGGCTTTGGTGATACGAGCATCATCCCTGAGCTCATTGTCCTAAAATTTATGTAACAACATTGCATCCATGGCACTCGTTTGTCGTAACAACTAATCCATACCAACCTCTACTTCATTACCTCCATTTCCAACATGTGAAGAACTACTATTACTATAGGCATTTCTAATTGGTTTGCATGGACGCGATGGAAATTTAATAGGTGGTTGATTCAACCATGATTGGTATGCTTAATTTCCAATTTACACCTTTTTTCAACCTTTTCTCGATTTGACATTGTACTGGGGTGCAACTTAATATGGTAGGAAGGTTGCTCATCATCATAATCTTGATTTAAAAAATATTAAACATTACATCAATGTTGTTAGTAAGCACAATGCAACTGGTTTGATATAATGTTATACAAAACAAATATACAAATGCTTGAGAATCAATTCCATAGAAAATGTTAAGCTGCAAACAATTTATAAAGCAAACATTCAGATTGAGCGATAAATTAACATCAAACCGATATCAAATTTAAAATTTTAAAATTGAGCAACACATTTTCAAATTTACCTTATGCAAGGAAAGCCTTAACAATACACCCATTTACTATTTATTCTACACCACATGGGAAAATTGAGCAATACAATAACATGAATACCACAGAAAATTAACAAATACAATTAATCAAACAAGAGTAATGTATCCAAGGCTAGCAACACCGGTAGTGCAATTTAGTACGTGTGTGAGATTTCAACGTGACAATTACACATATGAATGGTGTGACCATACATCCTTGACTGTATGACGACTCAAATGATGAGTTTAGGGAAATATGTCCACTACTATAGCCATACAACAAACAATTTATAAAAGGAAATTTCAAAATGAGCAATACATTACCATGAATTCCATTAAAACTAAACTAATACAATTAGTCAAAGAAGAGCATTGTATCCAAGCCAATAATAGAAGTAGTGCAATCCATGAGTATGTAAGTAAGATTTTGGCGTGACAATTACATAGATGATAATGGTGTTATCAAGCATTCTTGAGTATATGATGACTCACATGAGGAGTTTAGGGAAAGTCCCCTATTTTGGCCATAAAACAAGCAATTTATAAAACATAATTTAAACTGAGCAATACATTAACATGAATCCCATTGAAAATTAACAAATACAATTAATCAATGTTTTTTTTTTCTTATGCCCCAAGGGGAAGTCTAAGGGTAATCCCAATGCAAGGTGTCTCTGACGAACGTTTAGTGGTCTACGAAAGTTATAGTTTATTAACAACTCGTCACCAGAAGACAAACTACGTATTGCATGTACAACAACAAATATGGACGCTTTCCTTTTCACAAATAACTCCTGGTCATTAAAGTGTTCATGAAATGAACAATTTGTGTAAAATATAGAACACCTATAACTATTTATGAACACTGCAATGTTCCCATGAGTGCATGGATGACCATCTATATAAAACATGTTCTTCGTGTTAAAGTTTCCAGAAACATAACCATTCATGCACATACTATACATGGAAATCCTATGCTTGTATTTAACACTATTCAAGTGATTTGACCGACAATACATAAGACCTCAAAATGGCATAAGTGCTACTGACTGTTTGGAGGAACGAGTACATGTGAAAGGATAAACAACCCAAGATTTACAGCATCTATATTGGACTTGGAAATGATAAAATCATTACCACAAAAGGAGAATTTGGTTCTAACATCGGGCACATGAAGAGAAGACGACCAAGAACCATACAAACCACGGTTGTAAGAATTTTAATATTTACTTTGCAAATTCATAGGAAGGGAGAAATCATTACTACCCTCCAACAATTGGACAGACATCAGTGTGTTCTTGGAAATTTTTGCCTTCAACTCTTACAACTTTTTGGATCTTCTAGTAGAAATGTGTTGGGTGGAATTCACATCATACTTTGGATCCCTAAAACATTCAACTGACTGAACTTAAGGAGAGGGGTTCCTAAAATTAGGATGAGGCATAGTTGTTTTGGCTTCAAACTTTTTAAAAAATGAGCATAGGGAAGTGTTCCTATGTGTCTTTTCTATATCACCTATTGGAATTTTTACTACAATAGGGGGTGTTAGACCATCAACATTGGGTAATATATCATTGGTGTAATGGGTGAGTGTGACACATTTAAGGTTCTCCTTCAACCCTTGACATTTTGAATAACCACAAATTACTGGGGTGTCATAAAAGTGTTCTAGCTGATGACAAATTGATGAACCAAGATAGTAGCTTGAAGATGGCTTGTTACAATTGGCGGGGTAAAGCGGCTGACCATTTCATCTATGAACAACTTGCGATATCTTGCACATGATAAGAGCTTATGACGTTTTGAAACTGGTGGAACATCTTGTGCATCCGAACTTGACCCTGAATCAGGATCATGTAATAAAGAATAAATTGATAATAAAATTCACATGGATAAGTAACATAAATTCAAATAAATAGTCAAAATATAAACAAAACCTAAACTTACTGGAGATGGAAAGGGAGAACTCGTCGAACTTTGAACAAGATGGAATGAGCTAGAATCTGAAGAATTGGCCATTTGATACTATAACCTTTTATCCCTACATCTGATCCAAATCAACAATCAATCTATGTCTCTATAGTCCTAAAAATAAAATAAGAACTGTATCACAATCTAACTTCCAATATAGTTTGGAAACCATTTTGTAAGAGTAAGATGAGTTTAAGCAACATATATATACTTATGAAATATTGTAATTGGTGTGGTTGAATACTAAAAAAACATTTGAGATGAATATATAATTTTAAGTTGGCATATAAAACCACATGATTTTCAAATTAAACCGATGCGTCTAATCACATATACAAGCATCGATTCGCTCACATACCATTAACGCACCGGTGTGTAATAACAATAAACACACTGTATATGAACATTCACAAAATCCCTCGTAGTAGAAAATATTTGGTACATTAGATAGCAGATATTTATCGATACATTTAACGACATAATCCATGACGGTGCATTGGCTAACCATATGCGCACAGGCGTGTCCAAGTTATACACGCATCGCAGAATGAGGGTTTTTTTTAATTGTTGTATTTCATGTTGTTAGTGTTGCATTGAAATTTAGAGAGTCAATATGTTTCATCTATATCTGCAATGGTGCAATGGAACTACAAGTGCACCGGATTGCTAAAAATCAAAATTAAAAATATCACCCAAGCTATTTTTGACGTAAACTTGAAAAGGGGCGGAAATTTTAAGTTCAAAAACTAATTCTAAATGGTGTTTAAAAGCAAAAAAACTAAACAATATTCATTATTTTGCCAGCAATTCCAAGGGAGAGTTTTGGAAGAGAGACTTACATGAAAAAGTTTGAAGCAACTAGATTATTTTGAGGATCGAAATTTGTTAGGTATGTTGAATCAAACAAAACACTGAATAGTAGAAATTTCAAGTACGTAAATATTACTATTGATCTTATTATCTTATTTAGATTTTAACTAGATTTATAAAATAAAAACTTTGTAGTTACCTTCAATGTTGCGACCCTTACTGTCTCACTGCTTCTTTTTGTTTTATGTGGCCACAAAATTTTACATTAGGGTTTAAATATCTTTATTGTTAGACAAATACGATTTTTCTTTTTAAGATTTAAGATTTGATGAGTTTATAATTAAATATAGAAAGCGTAGGGTGAGATGGGGCCACTTTTTGGGTTGAATCCATAACCATGTCGGCCCTATCATTTTTATTTTTATTTTCAATTAAAAAATGCATATGTCAATATTTGTGTGTTTATATCACAAGAATGCACATGTGCATTCAAAGTAATAGTGCATCGGAATTGATATGCATCACTTCATATTTTATTTTATAAAAATGAAAAAACGTTTCTCAGTTCTTAGTGCCACAGTATTGCATTAAACACACTGGTGCATTTATAATAATAATGCACCGGTCATTTTCGGAACACATCTTGTTATTTTCCTAAAAATATAATTAATATTTTTTGTCGTTTCCAATGCTTTCGTGTTAATATAATGCACTGGTGCATTGTTATGCATAATTCACCAAGGCATTTTACGTATTTAAGTGCACCGATAACAGACTTCTTGTTTTGTAAATAAAAAGACTATATTACTTCTTAAAAAACCGAATACATAATTCTCTTTCAGAGTCTCAAAATCATCAACCAGTTCTGGTAATACAGCTTTACTAAATACTACCAGTCTGCTCTGGAAGGGCTTAAAAAAAAATACAGCCTTTTCCAATTACTACTATAGACTATTACTATTGTTACTTCACTGCTATATAAAATAAACTGGAACTTAATCATGCAAAGACACTAGCTACTGATAATCAAGTCGAGTTTTGGTAATGGTCCTCCACACTTGTGCCATCCACAGCTGTCAGCTTCATCTTCTCGGACTCCTCCTGCTTCAGGTCTCTACTCAAACTCTTACTTTTGTTGGTGTCGCATGTCTCCGCACTCTACATGTTGGGGGCATAGAAAGAAATGTCCAGATTGGACACAATTAGATCTATTTTGTGGTGCATTAGACGACTGTCCATATTATGGTCCTTCCAAGCTCGAACTGGTTCCTCGTCCCCTGACTCTTAGCAACTCCACTAATGGCCACATGCGCTATTAGGTTATTCATTACCCAATAAACCATAATCATTCTATCATAGGTGGAGGCCCTTCCTGTCGTGGTGCCAGGGTCCACAACCCACTCTTCTACTTCCGCCTGAATGTCTTCAATGGGACTCTCTGCACCTCTTCCCACAGTTGCTTCTCGATAGCATCTATTTCATCTCGAACCACCAGAAGAATATAATCCCGAAAGAAGGTGGTAGTAGCCCAAGCCTGAGTTTGGTCCCTCGTGACTTGACCCCCACTTCCTTCTTGCCCTCTCACCATCATTCCTTTTCCACTCTGCCCACGGGATCCTAAGCCCACCCCATATTTTGGCTTAAAAGGTTTATTGGGAGCCATCCTTAAAATTTTCAGAAGGAACCACGCATAATTAGCTGGTCGGACTAACACAAACCAGTCTCTTAACAGCCCCTAGGGAGACTTTCTGTCAACTAAAGAAGAAAAAACAACAACACAATGAAGAATGTCAGTGGGAATGCACTTTCTTTCACTCGGAAGGCCAAAATGCCATAATTACTATTACTGGCATGCTCCTTCCCTCCTCCGGCAGGTACCTTCCACCTCCCATGGATGTACTCATACCGGATATTAGCATCACAAGGATCTTAATTGCCAGATATGGAAGTTGATGTGAATCTTACGTACATTCCTTCGCACGCCTAACCCTGTACCCTCTTGTACCCATATCTGAAGTGGGAAGATTGATACTTGTATTTTTCCACATGATTAGCCTTGGTCGTCTGACACAACAGCCACGATCCCTAGTTGCCTCCTGTCATCGCCATGAGTTACCTGCCCACTTTCATCCACTTGTCTACTTTTCTCATAATCTAAGTTATCCAAGTGTCTACAATTGTGCACCCAATCCTCATTCTCGAAATCAGACATATTTCCTATTCTGAGGGCCCCACCCCCTCGGTTCCAAGATTGGCTAAGAAATCCACTACCTTATTTGCCTCCCTCATGAAGTGGCTAAAGGAGAGGGAACTATGAGTGGCAATGAGGCACCTTAGGGTTTCCAACCTACTCGAGAGCGGCTAGATGGTGGTAATTTTCTCTATCGATTGGCCACTAGACAATTTCTTTGCCATATGTATGATCATTTTAGAGTCACCCTCTAAAGTCACTGGAAACCGCCCTTCCCTGACAACAAGCTTCAGACCTTGGAAGAGGCCTTCTAGCCCAACTGATTTGTTTGTGTCATTGCCAAGATTTCCATAATAAACTTTAGGATGACCCCAAAGGCATTTCCGCAAACTCCCCCATACCCCATTGCTCTTGGGTTTCCCCTAGATGCACCATCAAAGTTATCTTTAAATGAGATCGAAGGTAGAAGTGACCAGAATTTCGGACTAGATGTCCTGCACATCTTGTCTTTCCCTCTCAACCCTTCCATATCTCTCCTTCCTAAACCCCATACTATCGCAATGTGGGCTTCACCCTCATAGAGGTCCTTGTATGTCTTTCCCCACTGCATACTTCTTATCGTCTCTTGAAGGTTATTGACCAACTTCTACCAAACCTCCTCTTCATTGTGCTTTGTATCTCGAAATATGCGGTTGTTTCTCTCCTTCCATACATTCTAGAGAACCATCCCTAGGAACATCATCCATAACATTCCCAGAATCGGATTTTTGAAGGCCTTAACAGTCCATTCCAGAAGAGATTGGTTGGGCTGACCTTGCCTTCGATCACTTCTCCGAAAGATAATAGCCCCCTATCCCACAACGAAGTTGTATAGGGACATGCATCTAGAAGATGCTCCATGTTTTCTTCGTTATTGAGGCATAAGGGACATTAGGAAGGGCCCTGAATCCCCCGTTTCTTGAGGTTTTCTCCTGTTAAAATCCTTCGCCTAACCACCGGCCAGCTGAAAATGGTTGTCTTTGGCTAGGGGTTCATTTCTCGGATCTTTCGCTACATTTCTTCTCTCCCTTCCTCGCATTTAGTTCATATGTAATAGGCTTCTTTAATGATAAAAGTACCTTTCGACTGGTATCCCCACCTTAAATTATACTCTCTCATTTTGATGTGAATGTATCTCTACTGGAGAATGTCCCAGAAAGCCCAAAGATCCTCGTCGTTTGTTTTCTTTCCCACCAGTCCTGTCCCAACCACTTTCTATGGCCATCCGCAGGAGGATCTTCCCAACAGTGACACACCTTGATTTGTCCTTCTTCCATCCCTTTGTTCCTGATATTTTGCCATCTAGGGTCTTCCCTTATTTTTGGGTGTTGATTCCATGAGTCAACCCAGAAATTAGTTAGTTCACCATCATGTATTTCCCAGAAACTATACCTTTCCTCATTATATCTAATTAGTTCACCAGGTGGTTTGTCTCGGGCATATTTCACGTGCCACAATTTTTCCCATGGTTTCAACGTGTAATTGCACCATCTCCACAAGATCTTAGAACCCTAAATTTCACTCATAACCTCTGGGTATCTGATACCCAAACCCCCATGTCCTTGGGATGATAGGCTTTGTCCCATCCAACTAGGGAAAATTTGGCCTTCTCTTCCCTTCCTCCCCATAGAAAAGCTCTTTGGAGGCCCCAATTTTCCTTAATAACAGCCTTGGGAGATGAGAGCACAAAGAAAAGATATACCGGCATTGCTTAGAGAATTGCTTTGACAAGAATCAGATGACTGGGAGGTTTAGGGGTCGAAGAGTCCAATTTTCCAACCTATTTCTAAGTCTATCTAGCAGATCCTACCAGGAAACCTTCCTGATAGTGCCTTCAGTAAGTGGAGCTCCCAAGTACTTAGAGGGGAGCAATCCTTTAGAAAATACAAGGATCTGAATTATATTTCTCTGGGTAGTAATGGTTGTATTGAAGAAAAACACATGCGATTTGTCAGAGTTAACTTCAAGCCCTCAAGCCCTAGCTAAAAGCATTAAACTTTTCTTAAAGGCTTGAGCCTCTTGGACTGAAGGGTGCCCCATTAACATAGTGTCATCCATGGATTGTTGATGAGTTTGCTTATCCATTCCCTAGTGGAGATTTAGCCCATGGATCTCTCCTCTAGACGATTGATCTTGGAAGAGCTGGCTAAGCCCTTCTGCCATTAAGATGGAGAGAAAAGGGGACAGGGGATCCCTTGTCTAATTCCCCAGGAGGGATTCAAAAGTCTAGTAGGAGATCCATTCATCAGAATAGAAAAGAAGGGAGTTAAAACCAGGTTCATTATCCATTCTATCCATTCCCTTCACAAACCGAAGGCTTCCAAAATACTTCTCATATATTGCCAACTTTGTTTTTCATAGGCTTTAGTTATATCCAACTTAACTAACATACCTGGTTTCTTGGTGACCTTCAAAGAATTAATGGTTTCTTGAATGAGGATGATCCCATCCAAAATATGCCTTCCTTTGACAAACCCCGATAGTTCTGGTCTAATCAAACTCGAGAGGAGCGGCTTTAGCCTATTAGATATAACCTTAGTAATGATTGTGTATATGACATTGCACAAAGCTATGGGTTTGAACTTACTATGGGTGTCAGCTCCTTCCCATTTTGGGACCAGGGTCAGGAAGGTAGCATTAAAATCCTTTAAGACCCCTCAATTTCTTCTCGATTCCTCCACTATTTCCAAAAACTCTTGTTTAATAAAGTCCTAGAAGAAATGAAAAAAAAATTGTTGTGAAACCATCTGGTCCTGGCGTTGTCCCCGAGGCCATCTGGTTCATTGCTTCCTCAACCTCCTACATAGAAATGAGTTTAATCGACATCTCATTATGATCTGGGGTTACTAACATGGGAATAAGTCTTGTAATCCTTGCTATCTCCTGGATTCTATCACCTTGGTCCTCCGTCATGATTCCCTCAAAGTGGTGGACCAATTCTTCCTCTATTTCTCTTATGGATTCTACCTGACTTCCGTCAGTCTTCCTTAATTTATAAATCTTTAACTTTTGTCGATTTTAGATTACCGTATTATGAAAGAATTTGGTATTATTTTCCCCTTCTTGCGGCCATTGGTTTCTTGATTTTTTGTTTCCAGAAAATCTCCTCCCATCTTTCCCTAACCTCGAACTGGTTCAAGAAGTATTTCTCCTGTTGTCTCAGTTCTTCATCCCACCCTTCCTCCATGCCTTTCTTATGAGTACTCTAGATATCAGGCAACAATTTTTTCTTATCTTGGAAATATTCCCAAAGTATTCCTTGTTCCACGTGCAGATCCTTGCATTAAGAGCCTTCAGCTTTTGCTAAAATTAACACATCCCTATTCCCGTAGGAGGTACCAATTCCTGCCACCATTGTCCAACCAAATCTTTAAAGTATTTGTGTTGAACCCAAAATTGTTCAAATTTGAAAGGATTTCTTATTATGTCATTCGACCAATCCCATTGTAGGCTTATGGGCCAATGGTCAGAACCTACTATCGGAAGGACACTGGCACTTATTTCCCCTGTGGCTCTCACAATATTCTTTGTGACCAGGAATCCGTCGATTCTACAATCCATGAGGTGTGTACCTCCTCGTCTGTTATTCCACGTATACCACCCATTCCCAGTCTCAATATCTATTAGAGGACTATGTATCACATAGTGACTGAAAGCTTCTTGGTACCAATCCAAGACCCTCCTTCCCCCCTTTTCTTCCCTGAGAGAAGTTATAGGGTTAAAGTCCCCACCTATTATCCATGCTCCTTTGCCTGCTTCATCTTTTATCGAGGTCAAAAAATTTTAAAATGTTGGTTTCTGAGGAAAGGCGCTTAGGCCATAAACATTCACCAAGGTACCCTTTACCCCAGTATCTATCACGGTGAAGCTGGTAATCATTGAGAAATGATTGGCCCTCTAATTCGATAGACATATGGAGTCTGGTTTCCATGGAACAGCTAAACCTCCAGCCATTCCCAAGGCATCCATCACCATAACCCTACCTCCCCTCCAAATATTTTGTCCTAACTTCTCCATTGTTTCTTATTTGCATTTTGTTTCATGTAGAAAGAGAACATTTGGTTTTTCCAGTTTGACCTTCCTTACTAAGGTTTTTATTTTCCTGGGATGATTACATCCCTGTATGTTCCAGGACACTATCTTCATTGGCTAACTCTATTTACTTCAGAGAATGCCACCACTATCATCGGATACTGACCATATTATATAAGTTTGACCCTTATCTCTGTTATCCTTTGCTTATTCGTCTTTCTTCCTCTTTTCATATCTTCCTCTGATAACTTTCTTTTACTCCCTTTCTGAGGATCCATTTCTATCCCTAGTTGTTGGCAATCTTTGGTCTTGATAATCACCTCTTGGAGTAGTTCCAATTGTCTTCTAGAAACATAACCCCTCCCCTTCTTATCACATTATTTTTCAATATCATCCAAATTCATCTCTCCCAGTTCCGTATCTTCCACTTCGTCCTTTTCCATGGCCTCGATATGGTCCTCTTCCGCCTTCTTGTTACCTAATTCCATTTCATTTCCCTTCTTTGGCTTCTATGGGAATCCAGCCCTATTCCTCCCTTCCTCTTCGTCCTCACCTTTCTCCTCCAAGATCTGGAAAGGGTTGTTATTGGTTACCCCTTTTCCTTGATTCTCCTTAACCGACTTCTTCTTTCCCACCATTCTATTCTTCTTTCTACTCTGGACTTGTAGAAACCCTTCCCTATAAATTTCTCCCCCCTGGGGCCGCTTGATGAGGGGAGGTGGTTGGATCAACTGTGGGTAGTTCCGACATAAGTGTCCATATTCATGACATTCTCTGCATCTAAATGGAAGTTACTCATAGTCGATCGGCTGCACCCACTCCTTGTCATCCCAATTCAGGTCGATAGCTTCCAGCAAGTCTTTCGATAGATCCATATAGACACAGATGCGGGAAAAAGTCATATACCTCTATTGTTTTGTCTACTCCTCTACCTTTACAAATTCCCCAATCTTATACCAATGTCTTGCAGAATTTTCAACTCCCAATATTCGCATGGAAGGGAGAACAGTTGAATCCAAATTGGGGAAACCTTCATATCCTCTGTTTTCAGGTTAAACCTTTATTTCCACGATCTAAGGTAAATTCCATCTGAAAATAAGAAATAGGGCCCTCCCTCAAGAACTGTATCACGGTCTTCCTAGTTGAAAAAGATAATAGTAAAGAAACCTTTGGATCCTAGATGAATATCATAGTGCCCTTTAGGGTTCCAGTTACTCTTTGTCCGTTGAACTAGATCCATCTCTCTTGGCTAGATCCCAATTTTTTTTCCAATGAGAGCTTTCTCCTTCCATAGTTCTACCTTCTCTCTTATCTTATCAGATCTTATCTGAATAGCCGAAATAGTTTGGGATTTTGGGAGGCATTCGCCTGGTCCCATCCTCCTACTAGATCCTTTCTCTACCCTACTCGCTTCCCCTATCTCATCTTCTCCATCCCTTCCCCCAGTCATGTGGTGCCTAGGTTGCGTCATTTCCATGTGCTCCAGCAGGGGATTACGGCCCCCACCCTGATCAGACTCCCCACAAACACCAGCCCGACCGTTGTTGCAGGTCTCTCCCTTGTCCTCTCCTTCCCCCCCCCCCCAACCCCCAACTGGATTAGGGTTTTTCTCTCTGATTCTTATAGTGGCTATCGCACCGATAACAGACTTATTTTCTACTTTGAAGTGATATATTTTGTTTGTATAATATATTGATAACTTCTGTATTTAATGGTTCGAGTTGTTTATTGACAGAAAATGCATGGTATGAGTTCAATGAACAACAACTTTAGTCACCATGATGGGAGCACATCTAGAATTACAAAGAAGGCAAGTGTTTTTTAATTTCTATATTTAAATTAATTTGTTTGAGTTATTTGTACGTTAACTAATATGTATTGGTTAATGTGTGACATCCACAACCAAAAAATGAGGAAGCTCGATAAGACTCTTACCAATCTAAGTCCAGAAGATTGTAAAACATTGATGAAAAAGTTGGAGAGGGATGAATCATGTGGATAAAAAACAAGTCAATGTGAATTATTTCTTCAAATTTGAGTAATATAGTACTTAAGAATATTCACTAATATGTATCAAATAATCTAATTCACATGTGTTGAATGTTATTTAGGGACTGACAACAACGAAAGTCGATGTTATCATAAGATTTTTTTTTATAGAAGATGCAAATGATGATCAATTGGTCCTTAGCTCATCTGGACTGGCGTTGGAAGTTAATAGAAGAGGGGGAATACTTTTATAATACTATGAGGGATATAGTGGAAGAAACGTACATATGAACTTTTCACTTACAATAGAAATCAATCAATGACTCAAAGAAATACATCATATGTAAACTACAATAGGTGTTTCCAGAGCAATGTTCAATGAGACATGTTAGACTTGCAATAACAAAAACATACAACAACAACAAAAACAAAAATCATTCAAAAGGTAATATTCATAAACTACATGTTTGTGTAGAATATGTATCTATAACTACTACAAAGCGTCATTCCTTTAACAATTTTAATTTTCCTATATTTATTTTTGATATCAACAAAAAAATAGTTTAATGTCATTTTACATTTCCAGAAAGGTTATGAAAATCCCAAAGTATGAACGAGGTGATATGTGAAATGTGCTAGTAGAGATGTCCAAGAAAGTGTATAGGGAGATGGTCAAGGAAATGAACATAATTGTATAGTAGGAGGAGCCATCTCAACAACAACGTGCTTCAAGTGTATGAAATCATTGATTTTTTGGATTATGTACATCTCATTAATTAATTCAACATTAAATATTAATTTTCAATTATTTTGTTGCAGAAAATAAAACAAAATGGAACCGAGTCAACACCCAAGACATGACGACAAGGAAAAAAGGGGTTCAAGGCAAAGTTTGTGAGTATATGTGATTTCCTAATAACAAATTAATATTTCATACTGGTTGTGATATGTGTGCACACACACACACACACACACACAGATATATAT
>LPNX011207872.1:662367-714131 GCA_001517045.1 Pseudotsuga menziesii
CATGAGTATATGTTGGCGTATAAAAATTTATGTGGGTTTACTTTTCTAATTTTCTAATTAATAAAACAACACAAATCATATATATTAAATATATGATTTGAGATGGGGTATAAAACTTGCAAGAAACAAACTATGGAGTCGAGCCTTTTAGATATAATGCAGCCAATGTATTCGTGACGTTTTCTCTATCTAGATTTCTTGTCCAAACAACTACTATGCTATAGGATCTGATCCAGAGTTGTAGGATCTAGCTTAGTTTATCATTTTCCTATATATGTAACTTTCATTCATTAAAACAATTAAGTTGAGTGTGCATCTCCTCCTATTTGAGTGAGCCTTTGTGCTCTACTGGTTTCCCTTGTTGATTTCTCTAAGTTGGTATCAGAGCCAAGTTGAGGGCCACTGTGAGGGAACCAGAAAATTGTTGTGAGTGAGCATGTGTGGAGGAGCTCCTTGGCCGACTGTGTGTCTGTGGTGGAGAAGGAAAATAGTTGAATTTTAATACCGAGATCAAATTGTCGTCATTAAATTCTTGAAGGGAGAGTTGGCTGCAGGACTGTTGAGCGTGAGAATTTTTTTTGTTTGCTATGGAGAAATCGCTACAGAACTTTCTCCCTCAGTGTGTAATTCTTTTCCAGTACCCAAAACAACGTCGCGCCTAACTCTCGGAATTAAGGGAAGATAGAGGGGAAGACGTGATTTATGGAAATCACTGCTAAATCTTTTTTTCCTCCCTCATGTGTTTGAGGCGTGTGATATCTGCCCATCATATTATCCCATTTTTGGCGAGTTCCTTCCATGTGCATTTGCTAATATTGCAATTCCTTCCACGGGATTGATTAGATGACACATTTGTTGAGAATGGAGACTGTGTTGTAGGCACCTCCACTGTGAGAGATAGAGCACCGATGCTTCTGGAGAAGTTACTTCTGCGCAGATAACGCTGAGGAGCAAAAGGGAAGAAGCGTCGGTGAGCCCTCCCTTAATCAATTTTTTTCCAGCGCCAGATTAGGCCAAGGCAGTGAGCACCGAGTTATTTCTCAAGGAGGTGAGCCATTATTTTTTTTCGTTCTGTCTGGTTGAAATTATTTTCCCTACATTTCTGGGAAAATGGGGGACATGTCTCTTGCCGACTTATATATTACTAAATCATCAAAATTGAACGGGGAGAATTATGTAAATTGGAAATTCAAGCTAATTACTATACTTGAATCTCTCGATCAGTGGCCAATTAGTGAAAGGGGATGAACAGAAGCCCACAGATCCTTTGTCAATCCTAGATTAGAATTCGCAGGAAGCCCAAGCAAAGGTATTAATTCATATGTCTGTAAAAGACAATATAATACCTCACATCCGAAATTGCAAGACGTCCAAAGATACATGGGACAAACTAAAAGGTTTGTATGAGACGTCTGACTCTAATATAATTTTTTTTTAAGACCAAATTCTTATTTATCAAGATGGATGTGAATGAAATTATGAATAAATATATCTCCCGCGTCAAAGACTTCAGAGATAAAATAGGTGACATAGGTGAAGAAGTATCTAGTACTGATCTAGTGTCTATCACATTAAAAGGTCTTTTCCCAGATTACAAAGTGTTCATCTCAGCTCTTGCAGCAAGACAAACCCCTCCTACATTTACAGAGCTCGATGGAATCCTGATACAAGAAGAAGAAAGAATGAATATGTATGAGCCTGAATCTCAGACCGTAGATCAAGCACTAATGGAAGGAGGTAGATACTCGCACAGAGGAAATCACTCGAATACACACAGAGGCAAGTTTCATGCAAGACACAAAGGAATGTCACACAATGACTCTACTACTAATAAAGATGTTGTAGGCCATTATTGTTGAAAAATTAGGTCACATAGCTAGAGACTGTTTTAAGAAGGTAAACAATGATTCCAATAACAGATACAGAAAACGTAATGGAAATTATGTTAGAAAATACACCCCTGATGTCAATGGATTTAAAAACCTAAGACTATTTATATCTGAACATGCTTTGTCTGTTGAGACGGATGACGAAAATGCATGGTCTATAGATTCAGGTGCTTTTTCCCATATGTCCTGTAATAGAGATTGGTTTGACGAGTATTATGAAAAGTCTGATGGCACACACATCTATTTGGATGATAACAAGTCTCACAAAGTCCTAGGTTACGGAGTGATAAGTGTTAATCTACTTGATGGACAGTTTAAACAGATACATAATGTGGTGTATGTTCCAGACATCAAAAAGAACTTAATATCTATTTTTGCTATCACCGATAATGATATAAAAGTTGAATTTGATAAATGTAAGTGCCATGTTAAAGATGTCCAAGATCATTACAAGGTTATAGCAACAGGATCCAGACTTGAGGATTGTACAAGCTAGATGCAATCAAGGGAAACCATCAAGCATTAGCAGCATTAGCTATTTCAGAGGTCGAATTATGGCATCAAAGATATGGACACCTCAATCACAATGATCTCATGTTATTATAGAAAAAGTCTATGGTAGAGGGTCTTCCTGTCATAAAAATGGTCATATTGAATGTGTTGCATGTGCACTTAGAAAACAACACCGAAATGAATTTCCTAACCACGAAGAGAAGAGATAGACTGAACTCCTTGAACTAATACACACTGATGTATGTGGACCTATGTAGACCAGCGCACTTGGTGGTGCTTGGTATTTTCTTATATTTGTTGATGACAGATCCAGGTTCACATGGGCTTACTTCATCAGAAGGAAAAGCGATGTCTTCGAATACTTCAAGGAATTCAGAATCAAAGTTGCGAAGCAGACAGGTAAATACATTAAAATCCTCAGATCTGATCAAGGTGGTGAGTACACTTCTGGAGATTTTAAAAGATATTGTACATAAAATGGAATCCAACAGCAATTCACAGTCACTGATACACCTCAACAAAATGGAGTTGTTGAGAGGGGAAAGAGAACACTAGTGGAATGTGCTTGCAGCATGCTCCAAGGTAAAACCATTTCTAATGGATTTTGGGCCGAAGCAATTAACAATGTTGTATACTTAAACAATAGGAGTCCAACAAAGAAATTAGAAATTCAAACCCTCTTTGAAGTCTTTCATGGATATAAACTTGAATTGGTCATTTAAGAATATTTGGTTCAAGGGATTTTGCATACATACCTAAGCATGACAGAAGGAAATTGGATGCAAAATCCATTGAGTGTATCTTTGTTGGCTATTGTGATGATCATAAAGCATATAAACTCTTTCATCCTAGTTCGCACAAATTGATTGCTAGTAGAGATGTTGTATTTCATGAAAATACAAATATATGTAACAGAATGAATAATGTTGATGAAGAATTGATTCCATATGAGCATGTCAAAATAGATAAAATTCCTCCAAAAAGTGCAGGATCAGCAGCAGGTCCAAGAACAGCGAAAGGTTCAGGAACAAAAATCAAGCATGAGTGATATTACCTCAGATGATGAAACAATAGAAGACAGAAGAATCATGGATGGAACTCCAGCAGGTACCGTAATACCTAGAAGGTAAACTTGACAAACTCATCCTCTAATAAAATTTAGAGATTATGCCTTGATGACTAATGTAATGAATGTCATATAACCATTAAATTATGAACAAGCCAAAGATAAGGGAAAAATGGGTGACTGCAATGAATGAGGAATATAATTCTATTATGAGAAACAAAACTTGGGAATTAGTAGAACTACCCAAAGATAAAGCACTCATAGGATCTAAATGGCTTTTAAAATCTAAACTCAAAGTTGATGGTAGTATTCACAAGTTTAAGGAAGGATTAGCTGCAAAAGGTTATTCTCAACAAGTGGGGATTGACTTTGAAGAGACATATGCACCAGTAGCTAAATTAAATACTATCATATTGCTAGTTGCATTAGCTATTAAACATAACTGGAGAATACACCAGTTAGATGTCAAATCTATTTTTCTAAATGGTGATTTAAAAGAGGAAGTATACTTAGTGCAGCCTGAAGGTTTTGTGCAGAAAGGACAGGAGCAGCTTGTGTGCAGGTGAAAGAAAGCTATCTATGGACTGAAATGGGCTCCTAGATCATGGTATATCAAGATTGACACCTTATTTAAACAACAATGATTTCTCAAAAGTAAAAATGATTCAAGCTTATATATTAAATCAGATAAACATGGAAATATTTGCCTGGTATCCTTATATGTGGATGATCTTATCATTGTAGGTGAAGCATATCAATTAGTTGCAGATATTAAAAGTAATTTGTCACAAGAATTTGAAATGAAAGACCTCGGTGACTTATAGTATTATTTAGGAATTGCTTTTTGGAGAGAATCTAGTAAAACATTCATCACTCAAAGCAAATATGCAAGGGAAATACTTGATAGATTTCAAATGAGTGAATGCAAATATGTATCCACTCATTTGGACCAAAATGTCAAATTATACAACAGTGATGGATCTAAAGAAGATGATGGTACTTTGTATCGTCAACTAGTGGGTAGTCTGAACTACCTCACTACTACAAGGCCATACCTATCATATTCTATTAGCATCCTTGGTCAGTTCTTGGCTAAGCCATGTGAAACACATTGGAAAGCCGCAAAGCAAGTCCTAAGATATTTAAAAGGAACTATTAATTATGGTCTTTTATATATTGATGTTTCTGATGTTCAGTTGGTATGTTACTCTGATTCTGGCTGGGCAGGCAATCCTGATGACAGAAAATCCACTTTTGGATATGCTTTTAACATTGGTTCAGGAGTCATATCATGGACCAGTAAGGAACAACCAACTGTTTCTTTGTCATCCACAGAAGTTGAATATAAAGCTTTAACCAGTGCTACTTGTGAAGCCATTTGGTTGAGGCGCATTCTTGAAGATGTTGGAACACAACAAAAACAAGCTACCAGAATACAGTGTGACAATAAAAGCTCAATTAAGCTGACACACAATCCAGTATATCATGCCAGATCTAAACATATTGAGTTGCAGCATCATTTCGTGAGAGAAAAGATTGAATCTATAGAAATTGAGTTGATCTATTGTAGTATTAGTGAAAATGTTGTTGATATCTTTACCCAACGAGTTGGCAGAATCCATTTTGAAGATTTTAGACATAATTGGGTGTTATTAAGAATCCATTTTTGCATTAAGGGAGGTTGTTAGATATAATGCAACCAATGTATTCGTGATGTTTTCTATATCTAGATTTATTGTTCAAACAACTCCTATGCTATAGTATATGATCCATAGTTGTAGGATTTAGCTTTGATTATCATTTTCCTATATATGTAACTTTCATTCATTAATACAATTGAGTTGAGTGTGCATCTCCTCCTGTTTGAGCAATCCTTTGTGCTCTATTGGTTTCCCTCATTGATTTCTCTAAGCGAGGCAACAAAATACTTGTTGATAGAAGGCATGAGATTTTGTTTTGAAAGAATGTATATCATTCATGACTCAATTCTTAAGTGGTATGTCACTTTTCAATTTACATTCATGTATTGTCTATTTTAATTTTCATTATTCCCAGCAATGTAGATACGCTCAGTACACTTTACTTTTAAGTTTGCACATGGAAGCTGAAGAAGAGGAAAACAATCAACCAATCAACAAAACATTCTGCCAAATAACCCAACTAATGCAAGTGGTTCAAGCATTGATAATTGTTCCAGCAAAGAATGGCGATCCATATTTATTTTTGATGTTAATGCAAGTTGTTGTATATTTTGAAATAATTGTCTGTGAAAATTAGACATTTTGTATAATAATGTACTAGACATAGTATCCAAATTGAAAGACAACGAGTTACCAATAAGTGTAGCAATTACATGCATGCTGACGTTTTGATTATAGTTGTCTCTATGTTGTCCTATTTTGTATGACAAAGACACTCTTATTGATATATAATAAAATAAATTGTTTTATTATGTTGCATTCTCCAATGTTATTATTAAATGTTACATGTGAAATTGTACATTGGTGAGTAAATGTATGGATGATTAAATATTACAATATATGCTTGCATCTATGATATAAGAAATTAATCCGAACAAACACAATAATTAAAATTGAAATGAATAATACTATTAAAAAATATTTCAATCTCTAATATATATATATATNAACCATACGTACTGATGTGTTTATGTAAATGACATGCCCAACACTCTAATGTAAATTAAACGCATTGTTAAATTTAAAAAATAAAAATGTCTATGTCTTAGTCACATTCAATAATGCGTTTTTGTTTCTTGGTCACACTGGTGCTTTTTAATGGTTGATATGCATTTAGATTTATTAGAGCTTATACGTTCTAGTGATTTTTGTGTTTAAGCACACCGATGCGTTTAAGGTGTTTAAATGCACCATGCTATTTTAATTGTTTGTAACCATCAATTCCTATTACAATGAAATGCACCAGGGCACTGTTATATATAGACAACACTGTTAAAGTTTAAAAGCATTAACGAAATTCTAGTGCATATGACGTAAAACATCGCATCAGTGCATATTGGTTGTACATAAGCACCAATGCATATAATCTATATGTAAGCAATGGTGTGGCGTTGAAATTTGGTGCTCTCCGGTGCTTGATCTATTTGAGTGCACCGGTGCAGATATTTAATGTCGTACAACACAAGTGCTTTTTATTATGATACACACCAGTGCGCATGATTTCATCAAAGTGCACCATTTAAAATCATTCGCTAAAACCTCTCGCCATCGATTTTTTTTTTTGTTATAAAATTTATTCGTTATAACCTCTGCTAAAACTTTCGCTTCTATTGGTGGAGGTTGTAGCATAATTTTTTTGACACTTTTTCCAATCTTGTAACAATAAAAACCTCCATTATAACCTCCATCACAACCTATTTTCCTCGTAGTGTGACCAACTCAGATTCATTTTCCACTTATTTTATGAAAATATCCTAGTTGAGATATCAACTTAAGGCTATTGGAAGCATTATTAATGATGCAGAACTTGTTACAATGATTCTTAATGGACTTCCTTATTCATGGGAATCATTTGTTCATAGCATTTGTAGACGAAAGATTGCCCAAGTTTGATAGGTTCTGGGTTGATTGTGTATAGGAGGAATCCAGATTATTGTCTAAGAATAATTTAAAAAGATATTAGAATGAAGAAAATCAAGCTCTTGTAGCTCATGCAATAAAAGGGAAAGCAAGAATAATTTTTTAGAATAAGAGAAATACAGGTGAAATATCCGCCTCAGTTCAAGATCAAAGAAAGAAAGATCTTTCAAAAGTCAAATGTTTTAGTTGTCATAAATTTGGTCACTTTGCTTATCAGTGTCCTTAGAAAAAAAGAAAGAAAAAGTTGCATGCATCAACAATCGATGTTGATGAGCATCCACTAGAGAAGAAGACAAAACTTTATGAGATTGTAGATGAACTTTAGAAATAGTATTTCTTCTAGTACTTTTAGATGTATGTACACCAATGACAGTATCATCTATGCTATGAAGACCAAGGATGAAGTATTTAGCAGGTTCCAAAAGTTCAAGGATCTAACATGGAACCTTATGAGAAAAAGGGTAATTTTGTGAGAAGCAATGACACTTTGAAGACTTATAGGATGTACATTCCAGGACAACATCGAAATCAGGTTAATTATGATGTCATTTTTTGAGGAGGTAGCCTTCATGAAGTCTATAAAGTCTCATATGGAGAATGACAATGAGGAGCAGGAGGCTTCGAAGGATGAGGGTACAATTCCTTCTAGTACAATTATTCAACCTTCAAACTATCAAGGGGAGTCAATAGAACCAACAAAGCCAATGGATCTACATAGATATGTTGCAGTGATCAGGAAGAGACCAACATGGCTTTGTGATACTTTGCACGATGTAGAGAGGCATGCAACTCCCAATGGTACTTTTAGGTAGAACAAAATACCTCATAGGTTCTTAAGTTATTTATCATTGACGAGTGACATCGTTGATTCTGAGCCTTCCAATTACGAGGAGGGAGCAAGTCAACATATTTAGAAGGATGTCATGATGAAGGATCATGTGTGGGAGATAATGTTGAGACCTGAGGAGAGGTTGGTGGTGACTTCCAATTGAATCGCTAAGATAAAGCATGTAGTCCAAATTGTCATCTATAGGCTATGGGGTTAACAAATTTGCAAAGCTCAAAGAAAGTCAGGGATGGTATTTAGTGATCTTGAGGGAGCAGGAGGCTCATCTTAGTGGACCCACTTGGCGGGGGATGACATAGATGGATACATAGGGATCAATAGTGCAAAATGTAGCAGGTTGTTTCAATGCAAGATACTCGCATGTAGAGAATACAGAGTGTCCAGATCCAGAGACTGTAGGATGCTCATATGCAGAGGGAGAAGACTGTCCATATGCAGAGGGAACAAGATACTCGGATGTAGAGGAAGTAGAGTGTCCAGATGTAGATGGAGTAGGATAGTCAAACACAAAGAAAGCAGAGTGTACAGATGCAAAGAGTGTACGGTACTCAGATGTAGAGGGAGTAGAGTGTCCAGACGTAGAGGGAGCATGATACTTAGGTGCTCTAGCACAGAGGGAGCACCTGCACACAGTTTGTTGATGATGGAGGAGGTGCCATAGCTAGGAGTGCCTCCCTCACCAAGAAGAAGTTGGTTTTGAAAATTGAGATGGAGGATGTTAGCCTGATGTATTATTTATTGGGATTTGAGGTGTGGCAGAGATCAGGTGAGATCTCCAGGGGAAGTACATAGTTGAAAATTTGAAAATATTTAGTATGATGGACTAAAACTCCATGACTACACCTACAATGAAAAATATGAAGAAGCCGAGTGATTCTACTTTAGATTATGATTTGGTGTATCCCACTATGTGCAAATAGTTTATTAGATTCTTGATGTACCTAGTTAAGACCAGGACAGATATTTGCTTTGCTGTGAACACCCTGAGCCAATTTATGGTTAAGCCGAGGCATGTATATTGGGTGGCAGCAAAGCATGTGTTGAGGTAACTGTGTTGTACAGATGGATATGGTATGAGATATGATGAAGTGAAGCTATAGGGATATACAAATTATGTTTGGGGAGGTAGTACAACGAATAAAAAGAGCACCTTGGGGTGTTGCTTCAGCTTGGGATTAACTATGATGTTTTGGTTTAGCAGGAAGTAGACTTCTATAGCACTCAATACAACATATGTGGAGTATATCACAACTAGTATTGTAAATCATGAAGTAGTGTGCCTTCAGAAGCTTCTTGCAGATCTATTTGGTCAGAAGATAAAATATCACTTCATCTAAGACATGGTGCAGAAGGGAGCAATGAAGGTCCAAGTACATATCCATAGATGCGCAAATTTGGGCAGACATTTACCCTTGGAGCCTAAGTCATATGACTAGTGGAGAATGGACCAGACATCATCATGGTTATACATATGAGCAACATCAAGCAAGCATTCATCCATGGGAAATGGCCATGTTGATTTGGCTAGTGGTGAATGGCCTAGGCACAACCTTTCTCTAAATAGCCATGCTTATTTGACTAGGAGTGAAAGACTCGAGATGCAGTTGCAATACATATATACAAATTAGCAACATGAAGTGGATATTCATCCATATAAAATGACCTGAGTCATATGGCTAGTGGTGAATGGCCCAAGAAGTGGCAAACAATCTCCCATTATCTTGAGTCATATGGTGTGGGGAGATTGGCCCCAAGGTGCTGGCACAACCTTGCTTAGTCATGTGATTTGGCTAAGTGTGGATAAGGAACTGTGTTGATTGTAGACATTCTCACCAAGGAAGCTTAGCGTGATGCAAAATATCTCCCTCATTGAGAGGGAGTGTTGATGTCTCTCCAGGTTGCAGCATCAGGAAAACAATATGCAAAAATTCTTTCATAATGGTCATGTTATTTGATTTGGTTAGTGGAGAATGGCCTTGGCGTAGCCTTGCTTAGCTATGTGATTTGGCTAGGCGTGAATAAGGCTTGAGGTGCTTGCCTTGCTAGGTCATGTGATATGGCTAAGTGTGAATAAGGCCATAGGTCACATTTCATACTCTATGAGGGGGTGCTCTGTGATGGAGTGATCCATTTTCTATTAGAGTGTTTAACTTGTTATTTGATAGGGGGTTTCATCCCCTTACGAAATATACAAGTCTAGTCTAATGTTGAATTTGACATAAGCTCTAAGAAGTGTCCAAGAGTTCTTAGTGTGGGTCAAAATCAACATTAGAGCTATATGTGTGAATAGATGTGCATGTGAGGAGAATAATAACATCGTGGACAACTTTTATAGTGAAGAAGAAATAACCAATAAGACAAGTCTTGCCATTGAAGAAGTCCCAGATAGCATTGATTAACTTCCAAAGAAGATTGAAGACAAGAAAACAAGTTAGCCCTAGAATGAAGAACAAGTCGACCCCAACAAAAAAAAGGATAAGTCGGCCCCACAAGTGAAATTCAAGTGAACTGAAGAATATAAATAAAGTGATCAACTTCCTCATTTGTAGACACATCATCTAACATCTTCTCTGTTACATTGGTGCACACTTTACAAGAAGGCCTAGCAAAGGCATAAGGAATAATTTTGGGGTTTCATATCATCTTTTAAAGGTTCACTACCCTTGCTAGGGTTTCTTGTGAAAAAGGGAAAACTTTATGGGTGCTAGGGTTTCTCTTCCTTATTGGTATTGTACTTGAATTGGATTGATTTATTCTCTATAAAAGGTGTTGGGTTTTTTTCCTTATTGGGTTTCCCAGGGTAACAATCTTTGTGTCTCGTGTGCATGGCTGTCCTTCTATGATGTTGTGTTTCTGCTACAATTTTGAAGTTGAAATTTCCAGTTTATAATTATTAAATGAATACAGTGGAATGAAATAGATGTTTGAAATCATTAGGAATAATTATCAAGATCTGAAAAATTGTATTTCTACTGCTAGAAGAGAAAAAAACCAATAGTAGATTTGTTCATATTATTCACTGTACACATGGATTTGCAATAAAGTTCTAGAAGATCTTTAATAGTTTCCAGCTCTGTAATTGAACCATGGTCAAAGATCACAATAATGTCAACAAAAATTAGATGTGTAATGAAGATACGGTTTGAAATATTGGTCCCTTTCAAATATCTCTTGTTTAATGTTTCTTTAATTAGCATACTCAAGCTTTTTGCTATCAATAGGAAGAGAAAAGGAGACATTGATTAACACTATCAAAATTTTCTAGATGTAGTATAGAAGTCTTAAGGTGACCCATTATTCAACAAAAATGAAATAGAAGAGAAACATCCCATGACCCAATTTATAATTTCATGCCTAATTGAAGAGCATCAATATGATAAACAACCAATTCACCATATGATCACATGCATTGGTAAGGTCAATTTTCAAAATAGTTGCAGGTAACTTTTGAGTCCTCTTTGAGTGTAGTCCTTCTTGTGTGATGCCTACTACATCATCTATTTGATGGTTGACTAAGAATCAAAATTGTTCATTGGAGACAATACTTAATAGAATCGCCTTCAACTTGCTAGCAATAATTTTGGAGATCAACTTGTTAATTAGATTGCATAATGAAACATGTATATAATCCTCAAATGTAGCTACATCGGATAAGTGTTGTAAAACTAGTGTCGAGGTAACCCAACACTTCCCGAGCTAGCCTTGACTCTTTAGCTAGTTGTATCAATTCTTGCTCCAAAAGATAAAAGAAACCTAAAAAAAATTCAACGAATGGACCATATGTCCAAGGATTTTCCTTCCTTTCAAATAATTTAGTATGTACTCCAATTTCTCATATGATCTCAACCTCTAGATCCTTGTTCATTTCTTCATCTATAAAACTAGGGAACAAACTTATAATTTTCATAATTTATTTGATGTTGGCTTTTCCAGGATTTTTAAAGGTAGTTTTGAAATGCAACCTTATAGCCTTTGCTATATCCATGAATGCACTTGTATTTGTGTTATTTGGGTGAAGGATTTCCCATTTAGTATCAATTTTTTTTGTAAGAGAAGACTTTATATTAAAGATGGAAAATGATTAGAAAAAGGCCTTCTTTGCCACCAAGCCCAGTACATGCAACTTCCGAAACCTAAGACGAATTACATGACTTTCTCTATCCCTGTCCTTCACCCATAGACTTGCCAAAAATGGCTCTAAAAGAAAAGGCCTTACAACCGTTCTAGCAGAGATACATACAGACATCCTACTACTTCCATTAGATAGTTAAAAAAAAAAGACCAAACGGTCTAACTACAAGCCCATAATGAATAACAACTAGTTACTAAGGAAACTATCATAGACTATGATATTGAGACAACCATTAGACTGAACATATCCAATGACGTGGGGGCGAGTTAGCATAGCTCTACAGAATAACGTAGGGGGGTCCCCTTCTCTCAGTTGCGTGAAAATTTGCAGTCGTTGGACGATCGCCTTGGCTACCCAAAGGTGCACAAGGGATCAGGATGCCGAAGCGCTTCAGGAGCAGGTCCACCTTGCAATTCAGGTTCGAAAGGTTGGATTCGACATGAACCCTCCATTGCTCCAGCTGCCCCCACTTGATTTCGTCTGCTTCCTTCTCCCATGCCGCTCGGCCCAGGAGGTTCTTCATGATCCAGAAGAGAGTTACTGTCTTCTCACATTGACTTGTTCGGCCCAGTGTGTGTCCTGGATCCAAGAGCCAGTCCTCCACCTTGCGGCACTCCTCCTGTAGGGTCTCATTGTATAGAACCACCCAAGGGTTCTGCTTGGTCTTATTCACCTTCTACTAAATTTACCCAGGGAGGGTTAATTCGAAACTCTGAGATTCCCACAGGGCCTTGGTTTGGGCTAGAGTTGCTCGACCCATTTCGCCTACTATTCATTTTCCTTTCCCCCTCCGGCTACCCGTATCCATTCTTCCTCAGACTCTCAGGTAATTCACCACCCTATTCTTCGATCCGCTTCTTATTAGAGGAGAAGTGGAACCAACAATCTTCGCAAGCTCAACGTGGTGAACCTCCCAACTCTCAAGGACCCTAAATAGTAATTTCCAACCCCTTGACATCATCCCTCCTCTGCGTTCCATGATGGTCCAGGTACCATACGCTATACGATGGTAATCAATCTAGGGCAGGGTTTGCTCTTTCCCACCCTGTGCATTCATTTTCCCACACTGGTGAAAAGACTGTGAAATGGAGTTGGTGGAGTGTGTCACCCTCGGTCTTCCATCGCATCCACGTGCCTTACCGAGAGATCCAGGCCCACCTTTTAGGCTGACGGTTCATGGGCTTGCTTCCCTGCATGTGCCTCAGCCATGATATATACACATCTGGCATGTACCGTCACATCCATCAGCTCCCTCCAGTATTTTGCTTTGACAACTTGGCAGTTCTCCGTACTCCAACCTGCCAATAGATCCGCCACCTTGTTCCCCTACTGACGGACGTGGGTGAATTTCATGGCCATTCCGTCCCGGAGGCTTTCTTGGAGGGCTTCCACCCTTTCTTGGAGGCGCCAAGACCGAGCTACCTTGAGACTCTATGAGTCGTTCTGGAGTTTAATTTCCATTTGGATTACCGCTTTAGAGTCCCCTTCTATGATACTAGGAAACCATCCCCGTTCTTTAAGCATGGAGATGCCTTGGAGGAGGCCCTCTATTTATGTTGCATTGTTTGTATCCCAACCTATGTAGCCCGAGCCGAAGCCCACCAAAATTCCTCTATAATCTCTGACGATGAAACCATGGCCTGCCGAGCCTGGGTTACCTTTTGAAGCCGCGTGGAAATTTATTTTGTAAACCCCCTCTAGTGGGGGCATCCATATGTTTTCACTCATGATTTCCTTGGATCTCTTGGTGGTGACGTCCAGAGTTTGATTTGTGCTAGAGAGTCCCCAATTTTGAAGGATGATCTTCTCAGAATCATTTGCATCCCAGTCCGTGTGATTCCATGTTTCGGCCTTTCTGGTTTCCATGGCTTTTTTAAAGAATTGCCTCCCAGACTATTACATTTGGGTTCTTTTTCCCCTTGACCGTTCTCAGATTTTGTTCCCTCCAGACTTCCCATATTACTAGGTGGGGGAATAAGTCCTAGACGCGGTTCAGGATGTTGTTTGAGAAGGGGTTTCGAGACCATTCACTAATTGTTTTGTCAGGAAATTGTCGTATCCTATCTGGTTTTCTGAATATTTCTGCTCCCCTGTCCCATATTGAGGAAGTGAATGTGCAGGAGTCTAGGAGGTGGTTGGTCATCTTTTCTTCATCTTCGCATAAGCAGCACAGGTAAGGGCCCATCAAACCTCTTTTTATGAGATTTTCGTCGGTTAAAATTCTATTTTTCATTACCAACCAACTAAAATAAGCCATTTTAGGCCAGAGTTTTTTCTTCCGAAGATTTCCCCATTTGTTTTTTGTTGGGGCCTTCGTGGCATTAGTCAGAATGTTGTAGGCTTCCTTAATTGTAAAGGATCATGCTGGGCTATATCCCCATCTGAGTTTGTCCTTCCTTGTGTGAGTTCTAATCCTCTGTTTGTCCAAGCCTTCCAAAAGTCTGCCGATCTCAGCCGTTGGTTCCATGCATTTCCACCAGTCCTTGTCTACCCAGGTCCTAAAGTCCTGGTGACCATTCTATGGGTTCCAAAAATCCCTTTTTTGGGTCAAGCCTCTATTACAACATGCTTCTTTTATCTGTTGGAATTCATCCTCCTTCCCTAGGGGTGGGAGTTGTTGCCATGAGTATGCCCATATCCCGGTCGTCTTGTCGTTCCTTACTTCCCAAAAGCTATGGTATTGGACAAGGATTCTCCCCTGCCAAGTTATGCACAAGATGTGCGAACCGAGTTTTCCTTTTGAGAGTCGTATCTGGTCCTTTTTTTCCCAACCCTCTATGTATTTTGAATGCAAGATTTCAGCCCCAAGGTTCTTTGTCCTACGTGGCCCATATCCACCAAAGTTTTGCTCCACTGACTATACTTGCTTTCTCAAGGTCCCACAGGCCCTGGCCTCCCTGGTATTTTCGAGTGCAGATCGTATCCCAACTGACCAGGGGCCATTTCCTTATGTCACTGTAACCACTCCAAATAAATTCCCTTTGAATTCATCGGATTTCCTTAAGAATCATCTTCGGGGCCGCTAACGTAGAGAGGATGTAGGAAGGCATTTACTGTAAGACAAACTTTACCAGTATTAGCCTACTTGCAAAATTCAGAGTCCAATTGGTCAGACGTTTTGTCATTTTGCCCAGCAGTTCTTTCCTCAAACCTTTATTTCCTAGGCCCGTCACCAAAGGTGTGCTTAGGTATTTGGATGGAAGGGAGCTCTCTTGGAATCCCAGGATCCTACAAATATTTCTTCGGGTGATCCTTGGGGTATTGAAGAAAAATATCTAGGATTTCTGGGCATTGATCTCCAATCCTGATGTTGAGCCGAAATCTGCAAGACATGTCGTAAATCATCGCACTTCTTGGACGGAAGGCTATCCTGTGAGCATCGTATCATCCACAAATTGTTTATGAGTGTTCTTCTCCACCTCAGGGTGGACTTTGATTCCTCTTAGTTCCTCGTTTTCCCTAGCCTGTGACAGATCCCTCCCTAGACCTTCCGCCATTAGGATAAACAGAAAAGGGGATAGGGGGCCCCCTTGCCTGATTCCCCTTGTTGGAAAAAAGGTGCCTGATGGAACCCCATTTATTAGGATGGAATAGAAGGTTGAAGTTACCAGATGCATGATCCAATTAATCCAATCGCCCCTAAATCCAAAGGATTCAAGCATATGCCTCATGAAGTGCGAATTCAACTTATCATAGGCCTTGGAAATATCTAGCTTGATCAACATTCCCAACATTTTTTCGTTCTTATGGAGTGAAGGAGCTCATGAACCAGTATGATTCCATCCGCTATCTGCCTGCCCTCGATAAAACCCAATTGTTTGGGTGAAATGAGCGTTGGTAGCAGTGGTTTAAGACGATCCTCTATGACCTTGGTGGTGATTTTGTAGATCACATTGCATAGACTAATGGGCCTGAATTTATTCGGAGAGTCCGCTCCCTCACATTTCGGGATAAGGGTGATGAAGGTAGCATTGAAGGCTGGGAGTAGTTTCTTGGTTGTCCTAGAATCCTCCACAATTCTCCAAACCTCCATTTTATGAGATCCCAATAGCAGTGAAAGAAATTGAACATGAAACCATCAAGGCCCAGGGTCGTCCCTTCCTTCATTTGAAACACCGCCTCTTCCACTTCATAGAGGGTTATGGGATTCATTGGCATATCATTTGCTCGATCGAGACTAAAGAGGGAATGAACCTAGTAATTTGGCCAATGTCACCCCTTCTCTCTGGTCTTGGATCCGACATGATTTATGTGAAGAAATTGTTTAAGGTTGTCTCTATTTCTTCCCTAGATTCCACCCATTCACTTCCCATAGTTTTTAAGGAGTATATTTTGTTTTGCATGCTATTTTGAGCCACATAGTGGTGGAAGAAAGTTGTGTTTCTTTCCCCCTCCTTTAACCAGCGAATTCTGGATTTTGCTTCCAGAATATTTCCTCCTGCTTTTCTCGCTCCTCTAGTCTTTCACTAAGCCTTTGTTCCTCTATCCTCAGATCTTGGGTGTATCCCCCTATCATCCCTATTGATTGGATCTCCTGAAGTTGTAGTTCTATAGTTCTTTTATCAACAAAAATGTTGCCAAAGCCTTCTTGGTTCCATTTTTTTATTTTTGCTTTCAAGGCCTTTAGCTTATGTTGAAACTTGTACATGCTCGGCCCTCCACCTTCGCTTAGCTCCTCCCACCATGTTCTCATATTTTCGTCAAAGCTTGGGTGATCCATCCAGAATTGCTCCAGTCTGAATGGCTTCTTGATTGAGATCCGAATCCGCTCCACATTAACTCTATGGGCCAATGATTCAATCCTACTCCCACGAGGGTAGCTGAGTGAATTTCACTTCCTAGGTCTAGGATTGATTTCGAGACTAGGATTGATTTCGAGACTAGGAACATTTATAACCTGGAGGCTATATGTTTTTTCCCTGTTCTTTTATTGTTCCAGGTAAACCATCTTTCCCCTGACACGATGTACACTAGTGATAGGTCCTTAATGGTGTCCTTGAAAGCATCACATTCTTCCTTCAGCCTATGTCGACCACCTTTTTTCTCCTCCAGGGACATAATGAGATTAAAATCCCCTCCCACAATCCAGTGGCCAGTGGTCCTGTGAGCATTGACCCATCGGAGGGCTGTGATGAACTCTCTTTTCTCCCCTGGATTGTGGGGGTCATAAACATTCGTGATTATGCCTTCTACCCGGAAACCAATTACTTTGAAGTCCCCTGATAATAGACATCTGCTACCCTATAAGCCTCCCAAGGACACCTGGGCCGGATCCCATATGATCCCCTGGCCTCCCGCGAATCCTCTAGCATCGATTCCCATACTCTCGCTCCCCTTGCAAATTTTCTTACTAACTTCTTATATTCTATTTGTTGAACACTTCATTTCTTGAAGGAAAACTATTGTCGAGTTTTGTCTCTTGATCTTCTTACCCAGGTTTCTTACCTTTCATAGGTTGTTCATGCCCCGAATGTTCCATGATAAAATATTCATTGGGTAACCAAAGGCTTAAGGGCGCTTTTATCGTCGGGTATTGTCCCGACATAACTAACTTCCTGCTTGCTTCTCCCACTCTCTGTTTGTTTGATTTTCTCCCAACCTTTTTGGTCGGTTCTTCGTACTTCTACTTTGTCTCATTGTGAGATTTTGGGCTTATCCCTAATTGATTTGAGGCGTGGGCCCTAAGGATAGCTTCTTTCAGCAATAATACTTTCTCTTGAGAAACATAGCCCTTACCTACCTCTGCGCATGCCTTCTCAATCTCTTCTAGATCTAGGTCTCTGATGTCGATATCCTCTGCTTCATCCCCTGTCTCCTAATCTTCTTAAGTCACCTTTTCTGGATGCATATCTTCTTCCATTGGACCCTTTTGTTCTTGCCTCATTTCGTCTTGTTTCCCTTCCTTGGCACGATATCGTTCATTTTCTTATGTGACATCTTCTGCTAGGTCTTCGAGGATTTCAAATTTGTTTGAGACTGTGGGTTTTTTTGTGGATATCCCGATTCTCTTGCCTTTTGCCTCCTCTTTTTTGAGATGGAACCTTTGTAAACCCTTGATCCTTCTGGTCTTCTTCCTTTCTTGCCCCGCTAACCTTTGGCCTGTTTGTAGCTCGATCTCTAAATAGGTGTGCATAGTCATGGCATCTGCGACATCTGAAAGGGATTTGCTCATAATCTAGGGTTTGGAGCCATTCCTCATCCTCCCAAGACATGCGTATTGCTTCAGGAATATCTTTCGATAGATTCATTTAGACGCATATTCTTGCATACGTTGTGTACCTCTGGGCCTTGGTATGTTTCGAGATACAACCTGATCCATACAGCCACCACCCTCATATCCTCCTTATTTGAACATAACTTCTCTTTCCACGGTAGGAGGAAAAGGCCCGTTGAGTAGAAGAAATACGATCCTCCATCCAGGATCTTGTTTCGATCTTCTAGGTTTAGCAGGGAAATGGTGAAAAACCCCTTCTATCCCAACTGAAGGTCATAATGCCCCTTTGGTTTCCATGTTGTGTTGATCCACCATACTAGGGATTTTTCTGATGGTTGGAGACCCACAAACTTCCCAATCAAAGCGTGATCCTGCATGTATTGGATCTTTTCCCGAATCTTTGACGATTTAACCATCATGGTTGGAATCAGGGCCGCTTTAGGCATGCATTGCCCTGGTTTCCTAACCATTGGTTTCTTCATCTTGTCCAGATCTAGGTTTATTGAAATATCTCCGATCTTCAAGCCGGTTGAATCAGGGATTCAGGAGGCGCTGTGGCCTTCCCCACTGCCATCCTCCATTCTTCCGTCAGACCCCCCTCCTTCTGAAAAAACCCTGTTCAAACCTTCCTCCTCTGAGTTATTCATCTCCGATCTCGCCCTCCTTGCTCCAGGCCACCGTAGAGCTATTGCAGAGGTTCCTTAGGTGGGTGTTGTATCCATTAAATTTCCTATCCTTCCCATTTAGTATCATTATGCTTTATGTGGTTAGCACAATTGCATTTTTTAGGGGCATTATTATATCTTCCTTGATCCATATGCCTTTGATTTTAAGCCTCCAAGCAATCTCCTCCTTGTCCAATAGGCCCTTATTTTTACCCTCTAATACTTTCAATACTTGAAGTTCAACCTATGAAAAGATTCCATCATCATTGTGATCGAAAAGGGTCTTAACCTCTTCTTTCACTTCCTTTAATTCTATTTGGGACTTATCAATGATTATGATGACCCACCCTTTCATGTCTCTTTTAATTCATTTTATATTGCTAGCAAATTTCTTTTATGGTAGAGTCCCTTAAATAGGGATCTAGAGGCTTCTGGATTTTTACTACAAGGTCCCTAAAATCCTCCTATAATAACCAAGCATGATTGAATTTCAATGATCTTGGAGTCTTCCAATCCTCTAAATCCAAATTAATTAGAATTCGAAGATGATTTGATGCTCCCCTAGTCCCCACCCAAGATTTAATTTTTATATTCTCATTAAATAAGGGTTTTGTGAATAGGAACCCATATAGTCTTTTTGAAATCCTTCTACACCCTTTTAGCATTTATCCACCTTGGAACATTTTGATTAGTTCTACAAAAACTAGGTAAAGTGACTCAAATATATGATCAAAGTAATCACCTAGTAAATCCTTTCTAGCAATCTATCCCCATATAATTAGTCACAATTAAGAGTTAGATCTGGGTCTCCCCTTACCATCACATTAACCCTGTTAAATTAGATGGAGGCAATGATACTACCCCACTAAGTTTGAATGTCATTGTAGGGCCCATACACATTGATCGACCTCAAATATTTTCCTAATCCTTAACATGGATCTCCATCATAATACTTGAGTTCAAAACTAAAGAAGCAATGGAATCAAACTTATTGTTCCACCCAATAAATAAGCTACTAGATGGATCTATTGCATCTATGGTGTATAAATTTTAATCCTAACAAGTAGAAGATAGAAAATCTAAAGGTTTTTTTACCATAACACAACATTTATTGTATAAATATATTAGGTTTGTAAACAAAAAGATAGCCTTTGAGGGTTGGTTGTTTGTGGGAACCCCCGTCCCATTGAACATTAAAGGACAAAATAATTTTTTACCCCGATCTTGGGCATTCCCTGGTCTAAGGGCCCTATTAATGGTATGATGTTTACCATCTAATTTACTTCTTCCCCTAGGATGTAGCCATAAATATATAGGATTTACTTCCAACTGTAGAAGGAAACCCTTTATCAAAGGCCAACCCCAATTTTGCACCCTTATAAACCTCTTCCTTCTCTTTCATATATCTCAAATGACAAGAGGGATTCACATAAGGTTTTTATTTTTTATCCTTACGATTTAAAGAGGGAAATGAAGTAAAATCTTCTAGAACCTCCTTGTGAATCCTTAATAAGTTCCAATCCGACATTATTTATCGTGTATCAATAGAGGGACTCAATTCAAAGCTTAAGGAAGCATAATATCCTACCTCTACTCTAAGGTTATGGGGAGGGTTAACTTTTCTTAAATATGGCCCAACCTTAGAACCCTACAGAGAGTTCACCAATGGAAAAAAAATCCTACAAGTGTGTTGAGTTTCGATGGATCCTCATTACTAGATGGAATCAAGGGATCCCCTTGCACTTTTCACTGACATGTAGGATAGTTTAAAGAGTTCATACCTTTTTTAGGAGCATCCTTAACCGATTTAGGAACTTCCAAAGGGGTAAAAAATTGTCAAGGATCCAAATTTGAAAGACTATCTACCTTAGTAGGAGCCTTTTTATCTTCATCATGATCACAACTAACACCCCTTGAGACATATGAGTGAGCCACCTTCACCTTCTCATTATGATTTTTAATTGACATATTTGTATATGCTCATAACCTTCTCTACCACAATACATGCATCTCTCATAGGATCAACCATATGCCATATGCCATATCATAATGGCAATTTTTAATAATCAAGCTTCTAGATACAATTCCATGGACCCTATTCTATATACAAATCGATTAATAGTCCCCATTGCTATCAATTTATACTAAGATTTAGGCCATCATCCTATCAAGTTTGCCTACCCACCTATCTTCAAAAGGTACAAAATGCTCGATAACATTACCCATCATTTTAAGAATTTTGTTGTGTCACAGTTCGAGTGGAAGAACTAGTATCAAAGGCCACACTTTTTGCACATTTGATGGCTCTCTCATTAAATCGAAACTAGGTTCCCAATGCTTAAGGCATAGACTCGAAGGTCGCAAAATATAGTCCTTGTTCAAAACCACCAAGCATCTTCTTCACACTCCAGAATAAATCATAGTCACCCATAGACCAAAACATGGAATGCAGGCAAGTAGTCTAGAATGGGCTTCTAGTGTTCTAACAACCAACCTTTTAGAGATTCACTCTTGAACACTTTTTCATAAACCTACCAATAACTAATTGGGCCATCAAACCTTCTACTTTTAACATCCTCACGTAAGACTGACTACCATCTTAAAATGACCAGGGAAAATATAGATGCATTTCTTATTGCAAACCTAATGTATCACCTCCTCACCACCCATATTCACCTTATTAACTACTACCCCCACAAAGTTGACAACTCCTCCATAAGTTTTCCTTTTGATTCAAGAGTATTCAAAGCCCCCTCACCATCTTCGATTCCATTTTGAAACCTCATAGACAACTCACCTTTAGAGGAATGGGTATCTATCGGAACTGTATCTAGAGACAAAGTGGATTGCCATTTACAATGGCTCCACCTTGGGCTTGAACCTCTATGAAAAAAATTGAAAGTCTCACCCACCAAATCCTCCATAACATTCTTTAAAAGTTCGTGTGACAAACTTACGCCCTTGTCCTCTTTTGTAAGCACCTTTTTCCACTTGTTAGGATCAACAGTCCATTCCCCACCACTAGATGGTATGTCAAGTTCTCACATAATTCCTTGGATTCCCCGCATATATCTACTAGTTCTTGATGTGAAAAAAAAACTTTGGGCCTAGCCCCTTGTCCTCACTGCAATTGTCCAACTCCACATATGGTACCTTGGTGGAAGACACACTGCAAGCATTAGTATCTTCTCCTTCTTTGTTGTGGAAACTCTAACATGCTATCATTTCCCCATCTCTTACCACAGTCCCCCACCTCCCTAATTGCACTAATATCATTACATATTGTTGGGTATGCTTTTCAATATTATTTTTGAATTAAACGTTTTCGTCAACATGAGTATCAACATTTGCTCTATTTTTTTATATATTTCGATAGATAGAAATATATTGCCATGCTACAAAAGTCACCTTTTTGGCCAAGAGGCCATGAGTGGGGGGTTTCTATTTCGCTATAGTTGCTTAACAATTGCCTCTAGTCCCACCTATTTTTTGAAAGCAAATGCACACAAGAACATGATCATGTTAATGGAGTGACTTGAACCTGAGTGGGGGCAATAACAATATTTTACTTTCATTGACCGAACAAGTCACCATTGATTGTAATTCGTTATTTGATTAAAGCAAGAATATAATTGAGGGTAAGACAAATGTTGATGTATCGTTATATTGGGTACATGATTATTTGCCATTGTATTGTGTCCTCCACTCATTTGCACTCAGACTTCATAACCTTGATGTTCTTGCCTTTCCATTTTCCAAAGCATTTAGGGATTGACATGGATCAAAATGGTAGTCATAAGGAAAGCCACGAATGCCCACCTATTAAGGTTGCATAATGTCACGTGGCCAACTAAATGAGGACGTTAATCAATAGACAAAGTTAATGCAATAAGCTCACTTGTTATCATCATGCTACCATCACAAGCGAATTTTAAACCAAAAAAAGGAAAAGAGACCATCATTAGCAAAACCTCTAAGCTCTCAAAGATGGCACAAACACTAAAGCAAACTAAGCATAAATAAAATCACAACAACTCTAGCTTTATATCTCATAATCAAAGGGGCATAGCTAACCATAGCCTTCAATAATTAGCAAAAAATAAAAGAAGGTTCAATTAGAAAGCTTGTGATAATCCCTCCAATAGTATATATAATTAATGATAATAAACTTTAATAAATAATAAAGAGACAAATGTTAGAAAGTATTTGCTCTATATTCATTAATACACCACATAATAAAAACATTAATAAAAAAATGCATCAAGAAGTCCAATAAAAAGTTAGATCAATGCACTGTGTAGATTTTGAAATTGGTCCACTCAACATAGCAATAACCAAAATAAACCCTCGATGAACCCAATCCCACAACCTATCAAGCTGAGTGATGTAATAATCGTTTTAAAAAAAACCTGAGCCCAAAAGGGGTCGGAAGAAACCATTTTGGGCCTCTTTTCATTCATCTCTCATATTTGGGCGGTGTCTGTGCGCATGTCGCATTTTGTTCGATATTCAACTCCTCTCTCGCTTCCTACTCGCTGTCGAAAGATTACAAAGTTGTCCGACTTGCAATCTTATTCAGTTTCACTCAATTTCAGAGGCCGGACGCTCGTAGATCCAAGGGCAAGGTGGGCACAAGTTTAGCACGCACAGGAAGTAAGGTCAGATTTACGGTTTTTTTTGCCTTAGGGTTTTAAATTTTGGGAGATCAGATCAGATGCATGGATCCGTTTGCAGAAGCCGAAGTCATGGATATTCTTATAGATACTGCTATTGGCCATATTATTTAACCTAAATCTCAATCATCGCTTTAATACGGGAGGGGAAAAGCTTGAAAATTCCAAAGGACTGAAGAAGAAGAATAAAAGAAGGGAAAAAATAATTTGTGGGGTTTGAATGAAAAGAATTCATCCTTGAAAAGATGACAGAGAATGAGGTGCCATTATTTCTTCATCTGCGCAGAGAGCCATTCGAGTATGGACTCTTACCCCTGCCTCACCTCATGTTCACAGATGGGACCGCCACATTGAAAGCCATGAGGGAAAAACTCGTCCAGAATTCTTTTACTTACACTGTAAATAATAATAATCACAATAGTAATAATGATGATAGTCATAATGATAATAATGGGGAGGTGTCCAGATCGTTTAGCAGGCGCGTGAATGCCACTGGCATCGCAGATAGCTTACAGCTTTCCGAAGACCATGCTCGTGTTGTTATAGATACTCTGGCTTCTGTGTTGCCTAAGTATGGAGGAGGAGGAGGAGCAACAGATCCCCTCCTTCATGCTGCGTGCGTGGATGTGGACTCGATCGGCGCTGATGCATATGATTTGATACTGTTCTTGGTCATTCAAACTTATAAGAAGCTCGTGCCCAGGACTCACAAGGATGCGGCGTCAGTTGCGGATGTTTGGCCCTCAACTTCTGCCTTCGATGGAATTTTCGCTACTCTTTCACCACTCCAAGTAAGGCAAATTGTCGTCCATTGTCTTTCTTTATTTATATCCATGTTCATTGCAAGCATGTCTTTGGAATTACAACTCTAATTGCAGTATAATAAAGTTATAAACCAAAATTCTACCATATTTTGAAAAGTGTCATCCTTTTCATTGAATTTTGTTGCAAGCATGTGTCCTCACATTTGGTAATTATAGCTGCAACTCACCCATTCATAGTTTAAAATTCCTCTCGAGATTTATTTTTCTTTATTTAAATGCGATGTGTCTGGAACTGAATAATTTCTCTCCTTTCATATACATTGTTTCCAGTTAGTCAGTTATACGGTGCATTTGGTACACCGTTTTAAAACAACTTGACAGAAATTTACATTCAGTTTTAAAGATTATGTAACTGTTATACATGTACTGAGTTTTTACTTTTGAAATGTGTTTCATATCTCATCTATGCTATTTATCAATGTAACAAAACAGAGGTGTAATGGTTCAACTTAGACATAATGCTTTATTTGCCATTTAGACATAATGCTTTTGCTAACTATTATTCATAGAAGCGGTGTTTAGAAAACAAAATGATTGTGGGGATATCTTCATTCAGTAACCGTGTCATTCATATCTGGAATATATCATTCCCTCCTTGTCATGCCAGCCATCTGAGTTGTGGCCCTTGTTAATTGTGGACTGTTCTAGATAAATTGAGAAGTATCTTTGGTGATTTAATCCACATCTACGATTTTGTGAATGATTTTCGACAATTGCTTGTTCTTGCAAGCGTTCCCAACCCCTCGAAGGGCAAATCACAATGTTCCATGTAGCTAGAGTACGAAGGTGGAATCTCACATTCTCACACAACATGAAGCTCATGTTTGGCTAAGCTGCCACGGCAATGTGATACTATTATGTCAAAGTCACCTAGTACTTGCACTTGTACCCAACCCCCAGAAACATGCCTTCAAAGAATCAAACCTTGGCAGGGGCCTAACGTGCCACTATCCTCACCATTGGATTGTGACTCCATTGGCACAATATGCAACTTTTAACAACATATAAATGCAAATTGCTTGTGTAAAAAGAGAATCCTTCTTACAGATTTGTTGCATCCATTTACACTTCAAACGTGGTTTTGGAGCCACATGCTTTCAAACAAAATTAGATAGAATGCATTGAACATTCTTCAAGTGTCATCATGTTTAGTTTTTTGTCCCATCAACTGCAACAATTTTGTTGTCCTTGAAAGGTCTCTTTTGTTTCTCCCAATGTCCATATTGCACTTATTACAAGTAGTTTTATTTTACATGTTATTTTATTACTTTGACCACCCCCATCATTGACCACTACCAGGATGATCACCTACTTCTTCTTGGTGCTCATTAAAAGAGGCACCCAACAAGTAGATTTGTGAGATCTCAAGGAGATCCCTAACCTTTGCCCGTGAGATTCTGTTGACAATGTCGGGTTTTGGTTTGGGACAATTCTTCCATGCATAGTAGATATCTTACTTATTACATTTCCCTAGTAGACAATTTCTCCATCCATGGTAGACATCCTCCTCATGTTCATAGTGCACTTATTACAAATAGTTTTATTTTACATGTTATTTTATTACTTAGACCACCCCCACCATTCACCACTACTAGGATGATTACCTACTTCTCGAGGCTCACCGACAGAGGCACCAACAGACAAAGAGAAACTCTACCTTAGTGTCAAGATTTGTGAGATCTCAAGGAGATCCCTAACCTTCATCCATGATATCTTTTTGACAATATCGGGTTTGGGTTTGGGACAATTCCTCCATCCATAGTAGACATCATACTTCCTACTAATTTAGATCTCAGTAGACAATGACCTTTTATAGGTAGCATATTTGACCTAGATCTTCCAGTACTTCCATATTTTGTAGTTCATTTAGACCAAGGGTTTCTTTACTTTGGCTCAAATGGTAGGAGAGATCCACTTGCCGAGAATATAGGTTCAAAGGGAAGTATCCTCTCCTTTTCCTCATTAGCGGATGTTGATTCGTCCAGAGTTTGAGCACACTCCTAAGGCACCACCATTTGAGGCATTTCTCTAAGCTTTTAGAGTTCTTGAGAAGGATTAATTCTTCTTTGTGATTGTCAACTTTGTATCTATCTTTCTTTTTCTTAGACAATGATAGACTTTATATTGTAGGTCTTTGACCTTAGAGGACATATTTACTTTTATAGGAGCTGCACTTGCACTCCTAATATGTATTGTTTTTAATGTACCTAGTGATCCCCTTTGATCTATTTATTGTCACTTGTTGGACATCAATAAAATTAACTTATCTAATTACTCGTGTTTTTAGTCATTGTCCTTTTGGTGCTAGTTCATGATTTTCATGGGAAATTTAATCAAGGTAAACCATGTTTTAGTCACTTGAAATGCTCCGAAACTGATGTAGGGCTATACTTCATATTACATTTTCTACATGAACTAGAATTAGAGCTTTTGTTCAAGTGTTCAATAAGGGTTGAAATGTCCTTGTCACTCATAATCAAAGTTTTCCTCAACCTTTCCATTTAGGAGATATAAACAATGCTTGGAATTATGGTTGTCTTCATTTTTATCTTGATTATTGTTGCTGTAATTTATGCATGTGTAATACTTGTAATATCGACTTGTGGTTCTTGTGGCCATTAAAGTCATTAATGACTCTCACCTTTAGTGGCTGATTATGGGGCCACATTGGTAGGTAGTGGGTGGCTTAGTGGTTCCTTGTTTTAATGGTAAAGGTAATCTATTACCATTTCCTACTTATATGAGTCTTTAGGTCACTTGTAATGTATCATGTGAACTAATCTTTATATGATTCAGTAATTATTTGGGTAAGCCTATGTAACCAAAACCACGAAATGAGTATGGTATGAGAAACATTTTTTTACATTTTGTAGAATTAATGATTTTAGTTTTTTATTAATATATATGTGAAGTCTTCCAAAATTGACCCACAGTGAATAACTTAACGCTTTTCATGTTTTTTATTGCTCAACATAACATCTTTTTATGTTCCCCCTACCATGGAAAGAAGAGTGCCCTCAAGATTTTAAGACTTCCTTTTTTCAATTCGTAATTGGATCAAGAAGAAGATGATTTGTAGGAAGTGGCATTCGTGGTGGCAGTGATAAAAGAAGAGAGAAGGCTTGCTATTGTTAAATTTTCAACATAGATCTGATTTGATAGCAGTAACAGTCACTTTTAAATTTTGTTAGCAGACATCTTAGCGTTTAAGTTAAGATAACAGTAAATAAAACAATTCTTGAGTCACTTTGAAATTTTGTTAGCAGACATCTTAGCGTTTAAGTTAAGATAACAGTAAATAAAACAATCATTCACAAGAACAAGAACACAAGAATTTTTCACAGGGAAACCTTTGAAGGAATAAAACCCCAAACAATGATAATATTCCTCAATATGAGATGACTGAGTTTTTACATGAGCAGACATAAAGAGCAGACTTTTACATCAATCTAGCCTCTAGGGTACACATACCAAGAGAAACTGCCTGTAGATGAAAACTGTGCAAGATGACTACTGTCATCAAACCCTAACCATGCCCATTGCTGAACTGAGTTTACTGTTGAGTCTTGACTAAGGAAGAGAAACCTGTGGCTGCTGTTGATTGCTGAAGTTGCTGTGGACTAGGCTGTTGATTGTTTTGAAGCTGGTGTTGACTGATTTAATACCCAGCAGGTTTGGTGGTCGAGTATCAGCCTTTACAAGGCTGCCGGCTGCCTTTCCCAAGCTCTAACAGGGCTCGGCCTGCCTGGAACAGGTCCTAGAAGAACTTGGCCTGCTTCCTGGTCGCTGATCTCATCTGCGGTTGAGAGAGGAAGCCCTAAACAGTGCTGCAGTAAGGTTTGGATGGATGAGAGAGAAGGCTAGCAGGGTTCGGCTGTCCTCAAGAACAAATCAGACCTTCCAACAATACAAGAAACCCCTGCTGTTAATATCACATGCTGAAGCAGTTCACACTTAGGATGGAAGGAGAGAGAAAATGCCAGTTTGAAGCCCCACGAATTTTTCTTGATGTATCAGATATGAATATCATACGGTGTGTAGAGATCAAATGAGAATGCTTCTTTAATTATAGTCCATCATTGAGAGACAAACCCATAAGTTAAGGAAACCATCCTTAGGGGCTTTTAATCTTCTTGGTCTTTTGACCTTTTGAGGTGCTTTGACCTTTTGGTCTTTTAATATTTTGATCTTTTAGTCTTTTGATCCTTTTTAATCTTTAGTGGGTTCTTGGTCCTTTACTGGTGGGATCTTGGACCATCAATAAGGGTACTTGAACCTTCATTGGGTTTCTTGGTCCTTCAAGGGGTCCCCATAACCACAACCAGACACCTTAAGCATTCTTCTTGGTCTTCATTGTCCACACATGCCAACTCAAAGTACATCATCATAAATGAGGTAGATTATTCACTGTTTGTCTCGTTCTCCTCATTGATACCAAGGCCATGTGCTAGGTACTTCAACAAGGGGTGGCTAGGTCCTTGAGAAGGTCCCATAGACCACTAACCTTGGAGAGGAGACAATCACTTGCCTAGATCCAATCTAGGACTTCATGTTGTTTGAATCAACGTCTTGGTCCCTGATCAAGTTCTTCAGCGACAGGCTGAAGGTTGACTGAAGTCAAAATCTTGGTAACTGACCAAGTGCCTCCATTATGAAATAATGGCTCTCAGCTCTCGACTGAGCTTCAGTTTCATATTGAATTATGTAGATCAACCCCTTGGTCCTTGACCAGGTCCTCCATTCTCTCGGAGAATGGTTCTCAGCCCCAGGCTGAGCTTTAGTCCCAGACTGAATGTTGATGAACCCCTTGTTCCTTGACCACGTCCTCCATTCTCCCGGAGAATGGCTCTCGATGCTTCTAAAAAATCAACAACTAAGTGGTTGTTTTGTGGAGACTAGAGCTTGATAGAATGAAACACTGCCCTTGTGATTGTTCATGAAAGTTTATATTGAGGTGGACTATTAGAAATAGACTTTGGAGACATGTGAACATGTTGGTTTTGATTATGAGCCTACATGTGGATGGGGAAGAGACAATCTAACCTAGAGATAAGACAATTGCTATGGTGAAGATGCTGTTGCTAAAGCCAACAAGCAAAAAGATTGCAACAAAGGAGTTTTAGTGTTATGATGAAGGTTCTATTGGTAAGGCTAGTGGAAAACCATCAACGAGGGAGTCCGTTGAGCAGAGAGAGAGAGAGAGAGAGAGGGAAAATGAATCTCCTATTGCAACTTATGGATGGATATGCTAGAGTAAATTGAAAAGCGTGCATGAGTTCATAACTCCAAGGTGAGGTTGTTTTCCTATCCATGTTTGTATAATATACATAATGTGTTTGGATTTTTTTTTTGCTATCCCTTTTCTTTAGTGATTTTTCTCCATCGGAAAACAAAACTATGGTGTATATAGCTAATGGGTGTGTGTGCTTGTTATTTCTTTTTTGCTTTTGATTGATTCAAGAATTAAACAATAGTTTTGGCTCATTAATATACACACACAAAGGATGAAGTTGCAATTTTTGAAGGCTTCATTTAGTCTATTTAGATTTTTGTTTACTTGGAAATAAATTTAGGATGAAAGTTATTAGAGCACCAAGTTCCTGTAGAACTGTGCCTAGGGCATGTGTGTTATCGACGTCGTCGTCTATGCATGGCCCAAACTTGTAACTAATTTGTAGAAGGTGGAGAACCATTGCGAGGTCCTCCGAAAAGTCTAAGAAGACTAAGCAAGCTTAAGATGGATGCTACAAATGCTGAAAAGGCCCCCTATAAGGAGGAGGAAGGGTATTATAAACCTTGCTTTGTTAAATGGGGTGAAATACAGAGGACATCTTGATGTTGATGGGACAACTTTTGTTTATTATATTGAAGACAATGAAGGGTAATGCAAAGGAAGAAGAGCCATAAACCTCTCCTTTTCATTAGCTGGAGATAAATGGTCAAAAACCCCAAATTAATCCCTTTAAATTTGAAGCCACATTGGATTTACCTGTGTAATATGGCATTGTAGATGCAAAGAAATTAGATAATTGGGTGAAACACATTAAAGTATACTTTTTTGTAATGCTATGGATGATGGACAAAGGATCTCTATTGCTGGACTCTTGATGAGTGGGCGTGCTTTCACTTGGTGAGAGGCATCTTGCAAGAGACAACAAGAAGGCAAAGAAGCCTTAGTCACAAATTGGAAGCAATTTAGAACTTTGTCAAAGAAGCAATTTTATCTATTAGGATATGAAACAACTTAATAGTTTTGATAGCAACACCTTCACAAGTTAGACTATGTAAGAGTAAATTGATGAGTTAAGGCCATTCAAATGGACATAGCATAAAATTCACTTGGTATATTAGCAAAATACATTGGAGGCTTGCATTCTTATTTACAAGATAGTTGTCGTTGTTCAATGTGTGTATCGTTGATGAAGTCAAGGCAAAATTTATCTACATCGAGACAAGAAGGAAGAACAAAGTTAATGTTGGTGAGAGTTAAAAAATAGCTAGATCAGCTTGTCCAAAAACTCACTCACAGAAGAAGGAACCATGAGGAAAAATTCAAGTAAGTGCTGCCCAAAAGAACGTTGATAATCGAAAGAAGTTTGTAACCATTGTCACAAGAATGGACACTAGAAAGGGTTAGTGTTGGAAGTTGCATCCAAAACTCATTTCACAAACTTAGCGAGACAAGTTTATGAAGGCAACAAAAATACTAGGAGATATATGTATGTTAGAAGAATTTATAGTGACGATGGGGCCTAGTACGAAGTTACATTTATTTCTCAAAAGTTAGCAAGTGTCATGTTTGATTTTGAAAAGTTTGAGTTGGATGAGAGTTTCTTTCAAATTAAAGTATAGGGGAAGGGAATAGTGGTTAATTCTATTTTTGATTATGGAAGGTGGGGAAATCTCATTATCAAGTCTTTAGTTCAAAGGTTAGGGCTTTGAAGCTACACATTGGATGTCACACCCCTTAGGATGTCTACATAGAAATGTAGAACTTCAGGTCCACTGGCAATGTAGATTTAAATTTGTGTTGTCTGAGAGTATGTTGTTGAAGTATGGTGCAATGTTGTTCCTCTAAACATTATTAAAATTATTTTTGGAAGCCCTTGTATGATTAAGATATCACATTGTTGAGGAGAGTAAACAAAAATAAGGTGGGAAAGGATGAGAAGAAATTCCTAGTTTATGTTGGAGAAATGAGAAGATCTCTCTCGTGGTTTCAAATCAGGGTAAGAGGTTGATCAATTCCTTTAAAACATTAGTGTTGCTTATTGTAAAGCTGAAAATTGACAATGGATAGAGGTAGGAGAAGTCTCCAATTCCTCTGCAACAAAGTCCTTGAACTCTAGATGGATTGAAAGCTGCCAAAGGCGAAAGGTCAAACTTGTAATTGGGTTGAGAAGAAGTTGAATTGGAGAAGGCAACATTTGTGGTGGCTAAAATGGATGGAGAGAAATGGCTTGCTATGTGGTTGTTTTGTGGATACCAAAGTTTATCGGCAGTAAATGCTACCCCTGTAACTCTTTAGTTCAAAGGTTAGGGCTTTAACGCTTTACACCGTGGATGTCATACCCCTTAGGACGACGACATAGGATTGTCGATCTTCAGTTCCACTAGCAATTTAGATTTAAGTTTGTGTTGTCTGAGAGTTATGTTCATGAAGTAGAGTACAATTTTGCTCCTGTAAACATTATTTAAATTGTTTTTGAAAGCCCTTATACGATTTGTTAAAGATAGTGCAACTCTTAGACCCATTCTCAGGGAGGATGGTACCCTAGTCAGTTAACTAGGGTTCTTTGTTAGTGAACCAGGAAGAGTAAGTCTCTAGAAGGTATCCTAGGGCCCCTAATAGTCTTTTGGGGTTCTTGGTCTAGGACCAAGCAGGTTGATGTCATGGCAAAGCCCCTAACATGTGGTTAGGGCCCCTATATGCCTCTAGGGTATCCTGGTCTAGGACTAGTCAACTCCTAGGTCTGGGACCAAGCAGATCCTGCAGGTTGAGGAAGAGGCTTCTTGGTCTGGGACCAGGCAGATTCTTTGTCTGGGACCAAGCAGTTTCTGTAGGTACATACTTGGTCAGTTAACTAGGTGGATCTTGGTCAGTTGACCAAGATGATGATGTGTGATGTCCTCTCTCCTAATCAATTATTGCTAGTTTGTTTCTCCAGGGACTGGCCAACCCTCGATGATGTCACTAGACTTAACCCTTAGGAGCAGTATTGAGGATTAGAGAATCACATCATCCAGTTTGGATTTTACCTTATACAATGATGATAAATTTATATGGAACACACATGACAATATACCTTGAGAGAGAAAAAATTAAAGTCCTTGGTTTTGTTGGTCCTCTAGGTAAAAAGGGTTGGTGGCCCACTTTATGGTACACCTTGGTCTTGTGGGTAAGGAGGTTACCTTATCACCTTGTTGTGATCCCTTTAGTTGACTTATGATCCTTTTGGTCCTAGCGTCCTTATTGTGTGTGCTACCTTGACCACCTTTATGATGACTTAACCTTATTATTGTTATTGTTTTATTTTTTATAACCATATGACCTTTGGTACCGTACTCTAAGTCAACTCGACTTTATTTTATGTTTTTTTTGGTAACTATCCTAAAACGTAGGATTGTCTAAGTGACCCTTCTAGAAGGCTTGTTAAGATTATAAATTATGTTCATAACTTCATTCTTGGGTGCATCTTGACATGAGAGAAGTTAAGATCTGATCCTTGACTGTTTGCTGTTGGTTTGTACTTGACGTCTAGGGTTTTTGCTGTTTTTGAGTGGACATTTTGGGTTTTGCTGCTTCTATCTCCTTGTGGATTGGTCGTGACTGTGATTGACCTCTTCTAGCAGGTCGTGAGTTGTTTGTGACCTCCTTTGGGTTGGCCGTGACTGTTTTGGAGCCCCCCTTTGTGCTGGCCGAGACCTGACATTGCCTTCTCCCAACAGGTCGTGGCTGTTTTGGATGCCCTTGGGCTGGTCTATGACTGTGTTGTCTCCTTTCTAGCTGGGGTGTGGCTATGTATGACCTCTCCTAGCAGGCTGTGACTGTGAAACCCTCTCCCAAGGATGGACCGTGACTGCATATGCCCTCTAGGAGTTAGGCCATGGACTGTTTGACCTTTCTTTAGCTAGGCCGTGATTGATGTGACCTTTCTTTGCTGGGCCCTGACTGTCTTGATGACATTTTTTGCTAGGTCGTGACTGTTATGTGATCACTTGAACTGGGCTGTACCCCTCCTACTGCTGCAAGACTGAACTGTGATCTTCTTTAGGACTGTCTGGGTAAGCTGTGACCTGTTTGCAGCTTCTAGGGCTAATCCATGACTAAATCTTAACTACTGTGTACTGTGGTGAACTCTACAAACTGGGTCGTGTTTGTGTTAAGTCTACTAGAGTGAGTTGTGATGTTTTGAGGTTGTTTAACTGTGTTTGGGGTTGAATATCACTGTTGCTATCCTACTGGGGTCGTGACACTTGGTGACTGAGATATCTTGTTTGCTACTGTATGTGTCTAACCTAAACCTACAACAATCTAACCTACTCTCTCTCAAGGTATGCCATCCGTTCCCTTGTTGATCTTGTCCTTACAGTGACAAGATCTTTCTTCAAAAGCATCTGAGTATAAGGCAGATCCAAACCAGATCTAAACCAACATTGCTATTTATTAGTTGTTGATTATTAGCTTGTTTTTGTATTGTACTATTGTTATTGTTTATGTTCTGTATTGCATTTGATGAATTGTATCTCAAGAACCAACTTTAACACAATGACCATTGGAGTGTTAAAGTTGAAAGAGATGAAAATTATGTTTTGAATTTATTACAACAGTACTGTTCTGGATCTACCTTTGTTTAGTTTTGTTTTATGCATTAAAGTGTAATTTTTTATTTTATTTTCTCATACAAAATCCTAACCTAACCCAAATTTCAACACGATTAAGATATCACATTATTGAGGAGAGTAAACAAATACAAGGTGGTAAAGAATGAGAAGAAATTCCTAGTTTAGGTTGAAGAGAGGAGAAGATTTATCTTGTGGTTGCAAGCAAGGCAAGAGGTTGATCAATTCATACAAAAAACTAGTATTGCTTGTTGTGAAGATGAAAATTTACAATGGCCAGATGCAAGAGAAGTCTCTAATTCCCTTGCAAGAAATTCCTAGAAGTCTAGATGGATTGGAAATTGTCAAAGGTGAAAGTGGGTTGAGAAGAAGTTGAATTAGAGAAGGCAACACTTGTGGTGGCTAAAATGGACGGACTAAAATGGCTTGATATGCGGTTGTTTCGTAAATATCAAAGGCTATTGGGAGTAAACGCTACCCCTACGAGTGTTAACAAAAGTTTGTGATGAGGTATTGAATTGTTAGAAATAGACTTTAGAGGCATGTGATTAGCCCATTATTGGTTATAAGGCAATGTATGAATGAGGGAAATCCCATTTATCCACGCGAGAAGACAATTGTTGTAGTGAAGAAGTTGTTGGTAAAGTTATCGCCAGCAAGGAAAAATACTGTCAACAAAGGAGTTTCAGAGCCTTAGTAAAGATTCTATTGGTAAGGCTAGTAGAAAACTATCAAGAAGGGAGTCTGCAAAGGTATTAAGTAAAGAGGAGCTTGAAAAGAAATCTCCTATGTCGACCTATTTATGGATATGCTTAAATAATTGAAAAACATGGATGTATGCATAACTCAATGTTTGCATTATAGACTTAGTGTTTATGGAGTTTTTTGTTATTTTTTCTAGTTGGGGGTTTTTCTCTACTAGAGTTTTTCTTTTCTTTGTATCATAGCAATACAGGTGCATTCTTGTTATTTCTTTGTCTTTGCCGATTTATTCAATAATTAAAACAATAGAGTTAGCATGTTTACAGACAACAAGGCTAGAGCTCTAAGTCACCTGACACAAGGGCATGGGACACAAAAATATGAGTGTTCGGCACGTACACGGTGACCCCTTGAATCAGGACACGAAGGACACGTTATATATATATAGATATACATATTTAAAATATAGACATATAGATCCATTTTTTATAGAAACTAGAACATTTACAAATATTCAATAGAAACTAGAATCAACTCACATTACACATTCACAAATCACAATGAGACACATAGATGATAGCTCAAGATGACAGAACCATATTTCTCATTAAGTCATCAAAATCAAAATGTATTACATAGATGTTGGAATGCCAATGGCAACTACTAAATATAAAAAGGGGTAGATTATAGATGAGATCAAGATGGGGGAATCTCATTTGTCAATCGTCCTCCTCCATGCCTGAATCAACAAACTCATCACTGCCCTCTTCTTCTTTGTCCTCCTCCTCCTCCTCCTCCTCTTTGCCCATCTGACGCTTTGTATCAACTGGTGTGGAGGATGACCCCTCCATAGGATCACCATCATCAAAAGTGACCGGCTATAGCACTGGATCATTAAGATCTATGTTGGCCAATGCCAACTTAGTACTGCTATCCAAACCCATATCATCAAGAAAGACATCCTACAACTTTGTCTCCCTTCACCCTCGCCTCCCTCTTCTTGTAAATAAGACAAAGATTGGAGTGCACATACACCATCGTCTTTGCCATAGACTGCTCAAGCCCACTCTTCTTCAAACTGTACAAGTTCCCATATTTGCTCCAATTCCTCTCACAATAATAGGATGAAGTAACTTGAGAGATGACCTCAACGCTGTCTTCTTTAGAATAAGGCATGTTGCCCCATGAGATTCCCACCAAACATAAGGTTTCTTAACCCCTTGTCTCTGAGCACCTCATAGCCTCCAAATCTCCCACTGGTAGTGGAAAACTCTACAAAGCCTTCCTCCACCTCATAAAGTATGTCTCTATCTTGAAATAGCCGTCTAAATGTTATCTTCCTCCCCTTTGAAATCTCTCCATCCATGTGAGGAAGGGACTTTGTGTGAGGGCCTCGACCCACCATTGAGCCAATCATGACTGTAGAACTTGAGGTTCAATGAGCGGGCCAAGCAATGCAAAGGTGTGCAATTCTTATCCCACTTGGAGATAAGAATATCTTGTATCTGGACCATTAGTTCTTTGTAGATGTCTCATACTCGACACAATCATTCTCCATAACAATGGTCCTCATGGACTCAAACATGGAATCCCACCCCTCAAACATTGCTAGGATAGGCTGGTCTGTGTTTGCAAACCGCAACAAAGAAATGACTGGCTCCATGGTCTTAATGGTAAGATCTACACTCTAACACTGTGTCCTTTACCTTTCTTGAAGCAATCTAATTTGTTTTTCTCCTAAAGGACCAAAATTCTGACATAACCATGGACCCAAGAGTGGTTTTGACCTACTTCAACCTCTTGAGCATGTTGAACGAGGAAGCAAACCGAGTATCTGCAATCTTCAACAATGAAAGATGTGTGTACTCTTTGTAGATTGTGAGGGCATTGTTGTCACAAACCCAATCCATGTCACATCTGAAGCAATAGATTTCAGTGCTAAATTCAAAGAATGGATAATGCAAGGTGTCCAAAATACCTGTAAGATCAATAAAAGCAAGTATAAATGAGTCTAGACTCTACAACTAACAACTCCAATTAAAATCTTTCCCCTAAGGCTTAGATGAATCTTGTGCTAAATTAAAAAAATGAGCAAATTAGCAATGCAAGGTGTCCAAAATGAAAATACCTATGGATTTTCGCTTCCACAATCATGCCAGCAGCCTTGCAAACAGGTGCATTGTTCGTGATGATTTGTACGCAAGAATAAACATCTACGTCTTCAATGACTTTGATGAACAACTCACCCATATATTGTGCATCCTTGTATTTCCCAAGAGCGTCCACTGCTTTCAAGAACACTAGTCCATTTTGGGAAGACACCATGAAATTGATGAGTGGATGGTGTGCTGCATTTGTCCATCCATTAGAAACAATATTGACACCGGCTGAGGGCCATTATGATCTAATTGCTTCAAGAATTTTATCCATCTCTTTCTTTGCCTTAACAAACAATGTGGTTCTAAACTTCTTTGAACCAGGAGGCACATAACCAGTTGGAGCTCGTTCAATTAGACTTTGACACATCTCAATGAAAAATGGTGATCGTGTAACATTGAATGAAGTGAAGTTGAGGTAGAAAAATAATGCAATGGTAATTTCCACCTCTTCTTGAGCCTCTTGTTGGAAAATCCTAACCATTGGAGCACTTGTAGTTGGCCTCTTTCTTGTTGATGAGTATCAACCTCACTCCCATATTTGCTAGGTGGAGGCTTAGTGCTAGAGGGTTTCCTCAAGAATTGAAGAGGATCCTCATTCTTTTGTTTCTTGCTTGCTGTTGCCACCTTCCCTAATCCAACATGATCCTCTCTTTCCATCTCCCCCCTTTGGCTAACACTCACTGCTTTACATGAAGTAATCCCACAACGAAGGGCCATCAAATGGCCCTTAACTTGGTAATATGTGCTCTTGAATTCATTTTTGCAGAAATTGCAACTCCAACTCACATTGCCTCCCCCACCAAGCTTTGCTCCAGGCCCTTCTTTCCTTGTCACATACTTCCACAAAGGGTATTTTTCTCTTGGGCCTGTTGTCTTGCTAAAACAGGGTTAAATTGAGCTTGAGATCCACTAGAAGTAGTTGGAGCACTAACAGAAGTAGAAGAGGTTTTGCTTGGAGGAGGAAGAGGAGGGGAGGTACTAGATGGGGCATTTCTCCCTTTCCTTTGATCTTTAGCTGCTGCCCTAGCTGATTAAGACATTCTTCTTCTTGCTTGATTGTGAGCTTGAATCCTCCCAACAAAATCCTTGCGCAAAGGCGTTTGCAAACCCTTGCAAATGCCTCAAATCCTCTTCACCTGCAAAAACACTCACTCTCACACCTTTCTCTTCACTTGCAAATGCATAAAATAATGGGAAAAATCATTTTTTTTAAACTCGTAGGCCTCTTTTTCGTCTTTTATGTGTCTTGGAATCGAGACATGATCCTGACAATGCAAGAACACGATGCCATCACATGTCTGACACGTGTTTTGAACGTGTCCTGATTCCAGGATACAAAAACACATGTCGGACACGTGTTGGCATCATGTTTCTGTCCGACATGATGGCACGTGACTTGCTGAGGGGGTTTTGGACATGTCTGGTTTTTTTATGTAGAGTTACAATTTTTAAAGGCCTCATTTTAGTCCAATTTGCTGTTTCTTTGGAAAAAATTAAGGGCCATTACTTCTATGATAAATTTCCTTTTGAGCAACTATGTTCTCAAGAAGCAATCAAGAAGATGTTTCCTTTTGAGCAACTAAGTTCTTGAGAAGTAATCTAGAAGTCCAAGGCATGTAAACCCAATAACTTGGATAAAGAACAATCATAATAGAGTATAAAAGAAAAATTAAATATGAAATTGAAAAAAAATAAAAGATGAAAACAACCAAAGAAAGTTGAAAATAAATGACTGCCATCCTTGTGAAACTCTTTATCTGGTGTAGAGTCAAACTTGTTGAAATGTGGTGCTAGATGAGTCCTTAGGCTCCAAGAGTCCAATGTTGGTTACAACTTTTCAAGCTTTGACTTTTCAACAATTCAATGTAGTGACCATTGATTGGACACAATCACACATAGGATTTTGGAAATTAGTGGGACAACACTTTTTGGATCTACTCACATAATGTGGGATAATGATGATATTTTTATTGGAATTATAAAACTATTTTAGCATTTAGTTTTATGATTGCATACTTACGTTAGTTTTTTTTGTCACTTTTTCATCGTTTTTGCTATTTCTCTAGACACGACCTACATTTCTTGAGAAACACCAACAACTTCCCAAATAAATGACAAGATTCCCCCAAGAATGGAGGGGGCTTCTTAGTGGATGGGTTACTCTTTAAGAAACTGGAAATAGGTAATATAAACAATGTTTCTTACGAGTTTTCGACCAATGATGGTTTCACCTAGATATATTGGCTTAATGTCACATTTATGGTAACATAAGTATCAAATTTCAAGGATACTTGCCATATTTGTGATTGTTTAGGGTTGTTTATGTGTTCTTTGTGTGGAGACTCTAGTTTCCTAGTGGCTAATTTGTTCTAACTCAACATGACACCAAAGATGAGGGATTAAGTCTTCCTAACCTTGAATGCTTGCACTCAATTCTGTTACAGAATTTAGTTGGGTTCATCAATTCGAAGAGGATTTGAAGCATCGTTGATTTCTTGGAGAATTGTTTTAGAAATTGAGGTTACCATGTGGAGCTCTGTTTCAACAATTTTTAAGGGAGTCTAATTTTTTTGTAGCAATGTTACCTTGTAGGGAAATTTTTTAATGCACATTTCAGATATTTGCATTTTCTTTATTCTTGGTAATTTATGGGTTTGTCCAAGAATGGAGGGGGCTTCTTAGTGGATGGGTTACTCATTAAGTAACATGAAATAGGTAATAGAAACAATGTTTTTTACGAGTTTTCGACGAATGATGGTTTCACTCAGATATATTGCCTCAATGTCACATTTATGGTAACATAGGTATCAAGTTTCAAGGATACTTGCCATATTGTGATTGTTCAGGTTTGTTTATGTGTTCTTTATGTGGAGACTCTACTTTCCTAGTGGCTTATTTGTTCTAACAACATGAAGTGAAAGATGAGGGATTGAGTCTTCCTAGCCTTGAGTGCTTGCACTCAAACCCATTACAAAATTTAGTTGGATTCATCAATTCAAAGAGGATATAAAGCATCGTTGATTTCCTGAAGAATTGTTTTTGAAATGGAGGCTACCATTTTGAGCTTTATTTCAACAATTTGTAAGGTTGGCTAATTTTTTTGTAGCAATGCGCTACCGTGTAGGGAAAATTTTAAATGCACATTTCAAATATGTGCATTTTCTTTATACTTGGTAATTTATGGGTTTGCACAAGAATGGAGGGGGCTTCATATCATTAAAAACATATCCAATGGACTATATATCTTCATCACCATAAGAGTACCAACACCCCAAAAGAGTGGTACAAAGACCTCATCACTAGTTTGCAACACCTTATGGGATTCATATCCATGATCACAAGGCTACAACATGCCAATGACCACATAACGTCCAAGGGCCATCAAACCACCATATGTGTGGGTTCAAGACCCAAAATTCCAAGGACACCATGGACCCCATAAGAAGGGGTTCCAACATACCACCATAAGTGTGGGTTCCAAGACCTAAGTCTCCACATGCAAGAGGATCAAGATCTAAGCTTGTGGGCTTAAGGACCGCACAAGAACTCAACAACCTCAAGACCATCCAATGCAAGCAATGGGATCCACCATCAACACATCAAGGGACTTACACACATGAGCCACATCATACATCCAACAACCAATCAAGAGACCAAAACAAGTACAAGCATAACTAGCAACACAAAGACCAGTAACCAAAGATCAACCAGGATCAAGGAACTCGACCATGGACTAAAATGGGACTAAGATACAACTTAGGGGTACTTGACCAAGTCAATGGGTAACCCAGGCTTTTGCCATTGTTCCAAGGCCTCCAAGGGCTTCAAGCTTGGGCTTGGACAAGGTCAAAATGGATCCTCTGAAACAGACAACCACAAACTAAACACTAACTCTCAGGGGCTCCACAAGGGGCACCAAGGACTCAAGAGTTGGCATCAATGACCAGACAACATTGGCATCAATGACAACTTAATCAACAGGGTTTATTAGAGAAACCCTAATTTTCCAAACTTCGAGTTTTGGAATTATGTTTGGATGGAATATTGAGCCTCCTTGAGGCGAGTTGCTTAGCAATGTCCTTTTCTAAAGACTGAGGTGGGAAGCCTCCAAAACTTGGTGCCCTAGTTTCTCCCGACACCAGTGTCAAGGTCAAAAATGAAACTTCTTCAAATTTCATTCTGCTTCCACCAAAAGATGCGCCCTTCTAGCGCGAGTTAGCCTAGCCCTCTTTACTTGATGATGTGTGGAGAGAAGACCTTGAACTAGGAATCCCTAGTTTTTGCTGCTGCACAGTGCCTTCTTTCAGAGAGGCTTTGATCCCATGTTAGTTTTTCTAATCTATTCAAATTGATTAGGATCTTTATTTGAAAGAATAACAAGCACAACAAGATACATAAGATAGAGTAGATACAAGACACAAAGATTTTCCTCGGGGAAACCATAAAGGAGAATAGTTTCATCACTAAGACAATATCACAAGATGGAAAAACCTAAGAATAAGAAGAAGATGGAAAAACCTAAGAATAAGAAGTCTGTTGCAACTCTCTCTCTCTCTCTCCTTCTTGTCCTTCTCTCTCCCCTCATGCAAACTTGAGTGAGTGAGTGTGTGTCTAAATGAGGGAGGGCACCTCCCTATTTATACACATCAAGTTTCTTACCTAAAAACTTGACTGGGCCGACCTCTTACCCTAACAGGGCCGACTTCACCTAGGGAGACTCCAAAAATACATTTCATTATATTAAACTGGGGACTACTGCCTTGACTTACAATGGAGGTTGTACCTGAAGGACCATATATGGTAATGACATCTCGAAAGGAGGGAAACACATCTTTGATGGGGGTACAACAACATATAATGATAATATACATCATAATATCTTTCGAAGTTACAAATACAACAATACAGAGTCCCTCCTCACATGGAGGTAGAGATTTCATAGGAGAGGAAGATAACATTTAGACGACTATTTCAGGATAGAGACATACTTGATGAGGTGGTGCAGGGCTTTGTAGAGTTTTCCACTGTTGATGAGAATTTGGAGGCTATGAGGTGCTTAGAGACACTGGGGTTAAGAAACCTTATGTTTGGTGGGCAATTCATGGGGCAACATGCCCTATTCTAAAGAAGATAGCCTTGAGGGTCATCTCTCAAGTTGCTTCATCTTCTTGCTGTGAGAGGAATTGGAGCACATATGGAAACTTTGTACAGTTTGAAGAAGGGCAGGCTTGAGCAGTCCAGGGTAGAGACGATGGTGTATGTGAACTCCAATCTTTGTCTTACTTACAGGAAGAGGGAAGAGTGGGTGAAGGGAAAGACAAAGTTGTGGGATGTCTTTCTTGATGATATGGGTTTGGACAACAGTACTGAGTTGGCATTGGGCAACATAGATCTTAATGATTTAGTGCTATAGCCGGTCACTTTTGATGATGTTGATCCTATGGTGGGGTTATCCTCCACACCAACTGATACTGATCGTCAGATTGGAAGAGGGGAGGAGGAGGAGGAGGAGGAGGAGGAGGAAGAGGACGGTGAAGAGTTTGTTGATTCCGACAGAGGAGGACTATTGACAGATGAGATTCTTCCATCTTGATCTCATCTATGATCTACCCTTTTTTGTATTTACTAGTTGCCATTGGCATTCCGACATCTATATAATACGTTTTGATTATGATGACCTAATGAGAAATATGATTCAAACATCTTGAGCTATCATCTATGTGTTTCATTGTGATTTGTGAATGTGTTGTGTATTTATTCTAATTACTATTGAATATTTGTAAATGTTCTAATTTCTAAAAAAATTTGGATCTATATTCAATGTTCCACGGGGACTTGCCCCCCAAGGTTGGGAGCTTGCCCCCCTTGCACCCCACTCCTCGAGGGCTCCTTCCGAAACATTTCCCCTTGTTCCCAATTTGGCGAAACTTGGGGAAACGCAGGAGGGAGCATGTCTCCTTGCTTTGAACCACGCACCGATGAAGTGGGGGGGATCCAATGGTAATGGTAATGATAAATTCTGATAGTAAAAGTGGTATTTTCTTTATCTTTCATTTTTTGTCCTTTTACTTAAAATTTTAACATTACCATTAATTGTTTCAAGATGTTTGAGAGTGGTTCCAACCTCAACGGAGTTTATATGCAAAAAGTAGAATTTTAGATCCCATTCAGAATTCAACAGACTTAACGGTTTTCAGGATTTTAGGATTGCAACGTTTCCATTGGATTTCGTCATGTATGAGGTTAAGGGATTGTCATTTAATCAAATACATCAACCTCTCTATGTACCTTGATGTTGGTAGTGCTGATTGTTAAACTCCTCTCTCATGACCTTATTCAAAATGTACTCGGTGGTTAAGCAAAATCACTTATTAAGCATGATTTTTTTTCTAATTCTACTTTATTTTAATGCTTGGTTTAGGAAATTTCTTCAAAATTGTAGGGTGTTGAGTAATGTTCTTCGAGGATCAACTGCGAGATTCAAGGTAGAGGCAAGGGCTAAAAACCTAGAGGAGGTGGGAACAAGGTTCTATTGATGAATAGGATCCCAATATAGGATTAATAGTTCACTCTTGCATAATTGTATGTTGGACTTGAAATCCTCAAATAATGTGATGCCATCTGGAATAATGAAGAAATAAGGTCCTTTAGTCACATTCCCCCATTACAACATCAATGCCATGAATTTGCACAACGTTGAAGTGTGCTGAATCATTGAAGAATTAGACTGTATTTATAGGGAGAAACTTAAACTATATTTATGTCAATAGATGTTTTTATTTGAGATTTGGGGTGGTCTACAGCCTATGCTTTTTCATCTACGGATGAGGATGAGACAAGTGTACTGTCGAGATTGATTCTATGACAGCTGTTCAAAATTTGAAATAAACAATTATAAAAGAAGAAATATAAAAAATAACTGGTAGCTAGTTGATGAATGGATAACTAGTAGCAATGCATGGATAACTTATAGCTGATGAATGGATAACTAGAAGAATGTGAGATAAAAAGAAAAATAAGATTAAAAATAACCGATAGTTGATACATGGATAACACAGAGAATGTCGGTGATAACATGTTGCTAGGCATGGATAACTCAGAGTTGAACCCGTTTAACTAGAAGAATATGAGGAATAAAAAAATATTTCCAAAATGTCTTCCATTCCATAACTATCTCTCAACTATTTGATCCCTATCAACGTGATCCAGCCACAAACTATGTGGATGTGCAGTTATAGTTATACAGGATAAATTGTTATTGCCAAGATTTATAATATTATTATATCTTTTATAATTTTTATGACCTCAACGCCCCCTCGTCCCCCCTGGATTTCCCTAAAATTTGGGGCTGGTCTCCACACGTCCCTAACCTGCGTTTCCCCACTACCATGCTCTTATGTCCTGGAAACTTGGAGGAACACAAATGGTCTATATGTCTATATTTTGAATATATATAATTTTTAATATATATATATATATATATATGTCCTCCATGTCATGATTTTGGGGGTCATCGTGTCCATGTCTGGCACTGGTATTTTTGTGTCCTTCGTGTCCCATGTACTTGTTTTCTGTGAGTTAGATCATCAAGAACATATTTAGTTTACCCTTCTCTAACTCAAACGTAGAGAAGGATATTGTTATCATTCATTACACATCCCCCCTCGTTGATATCTAGGAACTGTTATAATGTTAAAGTTATATCACCTAGGAAAATCCGACCAATGGAAAGTGCACTACCACAACATAACAACACCATATGAAAAGGGAACATAAGAAGAGTGCTAACACCTACAACATCAAAAATGCCCCCACCACATATACAACCTAAGGGGCCATGTAGAACATTCTTTCCTAGCGACATTAATAGTATAACATCACCATGCAACATGTCACTAGGAATCATCCATTTGTCAAAACAAATGCATAAGAATAACATCCAACCATAAGATGATCATCAACCTAGACTATCCCCCATAAAGAAGCAAGTCTTCTCCACCAAATATCTTCATCAAATACATCAAATACACCACCATAAAAAGAGAAGATGCTCCATGAATATGTATCCTCCCAACTCCATCCAATGTTCTAAGGTACTAGCTGGAAACAAACCCTCAATGTGAAACTTCGCACAATATGATGTGTAAGATTATCACAAGATAAATAGCATCGTCCACCAACTCCACACTCATTCTTCCCTCTTGCTCCTAAAGCTTGCTAAAGAGTTTCTTGTCAGAAGTTGTATTTCTGAATACCCTATCGCCCACATACCATTCAACACTTAACATAGTGTTGGAAGATAAACAAGAGACCATGTAGAAGGTGGTCTCAAGTTGGGATGCTAACTCATAGTCTCATCCACTCCTAGTACAATTTTTGCACTTCCTGGAACCAATCTTTGCTTCTTGGCCTTCCCTTTCTTCTTCTTTGGACATTTGTTGGCATGATGTTCCTCTTGGTGACACCTAAAACATTTCAAATTTTCACATTTACTCAAATCCTTCTTACCTTGACTTGATTCTTCCCTTTTACTTGTCTTGTGACCTTTTTTATTTCCCTTCCTCATCTTCCCTTTGACTCGTCTTGTGACCTTTTTTATTTCCTTGCCTCTTCCTACACAAAGCCCTACCAAAGCTTTTCAAAAGATGGTAACTTCTCATGAGTACAAATACCTTGGACAAAGGGTTTTCAAGATGAAGTAAACCCATTCAAGGAAATGGGAACCAACTCCTTATCCTCCACCTTTGTCCGTATGGTAGTTAATTGATCTCGCAACTTTGTGATTCCTTCCAAGTAGATAACCACTAAATTTGTGCCCCTCGTGTATGTGGTTGAGAGCTTGTTTCTCAAGAGCATCTTTTTATGGTCACAATTTGGTATAATACAATCAAAACATCATACATCTTCTTGTCGATCTTCTTCTTTGCAATGTGGGCGATTAAATGATCTTTCAGTGAGTCAAGAATGATTCTCTTTGCCTTTGCTGCCTTTTTATTATGCTTGGAAAACTATTTTAGATTAGTAGATGAAGTGATCTCTTTCTCAACATGCTTCCAAAGTTCAAACTCTTCTAATGGCAGTTGCAACCTGTACTTCCAATGTGTAAAATTGGAGCACCTTCCAATCTATCACACCCTTTAAGATTGGGAGTAGTCTTCCTTGCAAACTTTGAGCGCAAACTTTGAGCACACATCAATAACAAATTCAATAACAAATGAAGTTGATTACCATTTTTGGTTTCAAGGGCTTCTTCTCAAATGCACCAGGGTTTCACATCCAACGACCTTTGATAGGTGAAGCACCTCTCCTAGGTACAAAACAACTAAAATATCGGTTTCGCTCTTCACCAATAGGGCAATTTTAGTCAAATTTTTCTGTCATAACACGTGGAGATTTTGAGAGTTCGTGCTTAAGACATTAATATATTTCACCTCATTTTAGCTATCCTGCATATGCCATTCTAATTCAACCCTGTATGTGTTAGTTGATGATCATATCATTTAGATAGAATATTCTCACCCAAGATTGGGTTTCACCAAACCCTTGAGAGAAGCTAACTTTGTCAAATTCCACTCTATGCTTGGAATGAAGGAAGTTGTCATTCAAGGGTAGAACTTGTATTGTTCCTTCCCTTAACACAAATCAAGCTTAAAGGTGTATGCTGGTGTAATTAACGCATAACCATATGTCATTATTGTAACCTTGACTTGTGGTTTGAGATTTAATTAAAGTTTTTAATGACTCGCCTTTAGTGGTTGGCTATGGGCCACATTAGTAGTTAGTGGGGGTCTTAGAGGTGCCACTTGTTAAGGGTTTGGGCAACTAATCCATCGCCATATCCTATTTATGAGGTTGTCTCACTTGTTATGAGGGGGACGTTCGTGCAATTAATGCACAACCATTTATCATTATTGTAAGCTTGACTTGTGGTTCTTGTTTTAATTAAAGATTTTTATGACTTGCCTTTAGTGGTTGGCTATGGGCCACATTGGTAGTTAGTGGGGGTCTTAATGGTCCCACTTGTTAAGGGTTGGGGCAACTAATCCACCATCATCTTCTATTTTGAGGTTGTCTCACTTGTAATGTATCATGGAAACTACTCTTTATACGATTCGTTGATTATTTGGGTATTAAGTATACTTGTGATATATGTGGCTATTAAATTTACTTAAGACCAATCTTTAGTGCTTAGTTACATGCCACATTGTTAGTTAGTGCCAAGTGGGTGTCTTAGTGGCCATGCGTTTTAAAGGTTGAGGGTAGTTAATCTATCACCATCTGCTATTTATGAGGCTTTTAATTTATCATGTGAACTACACTTTATGTAATCAATTTATGTAGCACGGGAACTGCTCTCGACCTTTAGGAAACTCGTTCCTGAAGTTCCAACGCAAATAAAAGATATTGGAATTTTATAATATTTAAAACAATCAGATATTAAAAATTGAGATGATTATTTCTTGAAAGTCAGGGCAAAGGATAAGATAAGATAAGATAATATAGTTTTACTAATGTCCACTGGATGACCACAAATAGGTTAATGGGACTAATATACATCCAGTGTGAATACAATGTGGGGGAGTGCGAAGGTAGCTCCTAGAAAACGTTGAAAGAAAAAATAAAGGGACAAAAAGTAAATCACTAGGTCTAACCAACATCAAAATATGTATATACAACAGTGTCATAGGTGCGTTGATACAAAGTGAAAATGTTCGAGACTTGAAATATCTCAGTGGTGGTAGGGAAAGAGAGATAGATATGAAGATAAAAGCAATGATGTCAAGGTCTCCTCAGCCTAATGACAGAGGGTGAGAGGGGGCGACTAGGGCATTGGCTCACAGTTAGAATCCTCGGGCACCATAGTGGGATCTTGCTGTATGATTCTGGTGGGAGATAGGATCGACGAAGCCCTGCTTTCCTACCATTTGAGGCCAAAGGAAACAAACTCTGAATAGGTATTTGGCTACTCAACTAGGGTTGGGAGGTAGTTCGACGAGCAGGAGGCGCCACACTCTGGATTCGTCTGTCACTACGAGGATGTGTAGTTGGATGTCTAGTTCAACACCTTTGAACTGGTCTCAAAGATTTTGGTTGATCTTTCGAGGATGAAGGTTGAGGACAGACATGAGGGCTTGACTCTCACAACTCGACAGTTTGAAGTACTCTGGAACTTTGCTTGTCTATTGTTACCTCGATCTGATGAAGCAACATGAAAGTATGGGGTGATCCTCTTGGTTGTCCCATGGTGCGACGGGGCCTACAAGAATTGAGATCTGTGGCTGGATATCTTCCTTATGAAGAGGGTTAGGCATCTTGATTGCAATATCGTATGAAAGTTGAGAGGTACAAGGTTTTCGAAGGTGAGGTCCAAGTAACCTTGATGTGTAGTCTGTAGATGTTCTCTCGGATGGCCGATTTCAACTCATGTCTTGTTGGCAGTTCATGGCTCGACGCATCTAGAGAGTATTGGAAGTGGGGAAGGTGCTCTAGGGAGATGGTCATCGACTGAAGAAGCTAAGAGGCCTTTGAGAACCAACCTCGCGCACGACTAATGTGGCAATTTGAGGCAGGGGCCTTTGAGGAGTAGAATAGGGTACCTCTCTCTCTTGGAGGCCGAGTCTTCGAAGGTCCTGTCTTTATGTAGGAAGGAGACCAAACGAAAAATGACCTCAAGGAAAAAAGGGTGGACTTTGAACTTTGCCTGGATGGTAGGCTGGGGAAGTGCATGTTTGCATTGAATGATGCGCCTAACAAGAAGGAACTCAACTCTCTCAGTATGCGCCTAGACCAATTGAAACAAATCTCTGAACCATAGAGGATTGCGGGTCTGATAATCACAGGTAAAATTTGGAAGAGATGTCTTGAAACAAGCCCTAGAAGCATTGTTTCTCAATGAGGGCTAGGGAGCCATGACCTTTGTTGAGCGTGGGTTGGAGGGCTTGTCACACATTGGAATGCGGTGCTATGAATTGGACCCCCAGGTAGGTGTTTGTTGTTGTGATTTCAATTTATTCCCCTCGAAAGTAGAAATGTAACTCAGAAAGGAGGCCTTTCGATGAATTGAAGATCATAACCTTGGTTTTACCCAAATTGATTGTTAGCTGTCGAAGATCATAGAAGCTAGCCAGAGCGTCAATTTTCCCCTGAAGGTCCTCAGGAGTGGAGGCCAACAAGATCAAGTCATCGACAAAGATGATATAGAATAAATTATCCCATTTTTCAATACTTGCTTGTTTGAAACTATTTGAGTCCATGTTAATACTTGAAACACATCAACTGTTATTTACAGAAAGTCAAGGCAAAAGGGAACTTGTATTTCCCCTAACTTGAACTAATTGAACTTGAATGCCATGCTCTATGAGAAGGTTTCCTTTGTTTTTTACATTAGTTCTTTTATGGAGAAAATACATGAGACTGTTAAAGAAAATGCTTCTTCAACTAACATTCCTGACTCCATTTCAATTCAAGTTAGGATTCATCTCCTTACATTTCATTTCACATAAAATTTTGTCTTTCCTTGTCTTGTTTGAATCACAATGACTGTCACTCATCATATATGCATTCAAGGTCACCAAAGTAGTTTGCAAGGTATCAACCCTTGCAACACCTTTACATTTCCCAAACCCAAATCCAAACACAACTGCACCCATGCAACACTGCACAAAGCTCATCAAATACTAGAGAGTTTGGATTGGCAAGTGTCTTCTTAAGATTCCTATTCAATGAGCTCAAATAGTTTGAGTGCAACACTCCGTTTGACTACAACACGCTTTATCTGTAATAAATACTTTGCAACTCCCATGACATATATTAAGTATCTTTCTCCGCAACGACCCTGATCTTTAATTTGGCATCACCTTTTAGACGACTATCAATATATGCATTACAACAAAACAAAACATTTGTATGGTCCTTCCCCATAACCATTTGTAAACAACGAATTCTCTAGCAATGAAAAACACAACTGTTTGTAGACAGTTCCATCTTGATTGAACTGTTGAATAGGATGCAAACTATGATACAAGATAGGTCCATATGGGCCATCAAGTCCCATGTTATTGTGTTGGACATGGACACGTCCTAACACGGTGTCGGACATGCGTTTTGGATGTGTCCTGTTGTAGGACATGCCCAAAACACATGTGCGACATCGTGTCAAGATGTGTCCCAACTTGTTTGAAATGTGTCCCCAATACATGACACTTCGATACCGATCTTGATCTTGATCTACTTCTTTTTGTATTTGCCAGTGGCATTCTGGCATCTATGTATTACTATTTACATTTTGATTTTGACGACTTAATGAGAAATATGATTTCGACATCTATGTAATAGAATATTTTGATTTTGATGACTTAATGAGAAATTGTATGAGTCTATGACAGTGTTATCGGAACCGGCCCGGAACCGGCAAAACCGGTCGGTCTGACCGGTTCACAGGGTTGACCGGTCCGGTTTCCTAAAAAAATTTAAAAAACCGGAAAATGGACCAAACCGGCCACTGAACCGGCCGGTTCCGTACGGAACCGGCCGGTCCGTACTCTGCCGTATGGCCGCGTGCAGGGACCCACGTTTTTTCAAATTTAAAAAAACAAAAACAAAAAAACAACCTAACTACTACTCCTAACCTAACCCTAAGCCTATCCTAACACTATTTAAAGAGCCCCCCACCCCCTACATTCCTCACACTATTCATTGCTATCAGTTTGGCAATCTTGAGAGCACGGTTCGTTCGGCAGTTGTGTAGTCTTTTGCAGCTGAGTTTTACCGGTGGTTTCCAAGAACTTGTTGGGCATAGTCAAGTGTGTATTGCAGCAAGGATTTGGAGCTATTACGTGGACTGTTTTGGAGGTTATTGAAGGCTTTTGTGCAGAATTTGTGGACTGTTATCATAGATCAGCATCCTCTTTTTCTCTTGGCAGCTTTTCTTCATTTCTTCTTCTCTCTCAAAGGTATGTCTCAAGACTTTTCTCTTTAAATTTTTTTTCCTTAGTTAAGAAGTTATTAATAAATTATAGGGTTTTATTTTCAGCTTTTGTTTGAAGTTTGAACTTTGCCATGGCTCCAAAAGAGAGGAAGGATGCGGCATGGCTTCATTGCCAATTGGATGATGGTGGGAAAAAAATATGCAATTATTGTGGGAAGAAAATAGCTGGGGGAGGTATCCATAGGTTCAAACAACACTTAGCTGGTGCTAGAGGCAATGTTGAACCTTGTAGGAAAGTCTCTGATGATCTTAGAGCAGAGATGCTAAGTAGTATTGAAGCCTACCAAGAAGAAAAAGCCAAGACAAAGAAGATTCAAGAAGACATAGGGAGAAGTTCAATGCCATTTGAGGATGAGATTGACTATGATCCTGAGGGTGGTGATTGTGAAACCCCTCAAGGTCATTTGACTAGTTTTGAAGAATCCTCCAGTTTTCCTGTTAGGGGGAGAGGTTGACATAGAGCATCCAATTCGAACCTGAAGAGGCCATGTAGTACCCCGGGTACTACCCCCATTAGCAATAGAGGTCTTAAGTCTTTCTTTGTGCCTCGCACTACCCCTGGTGCTCAGCCCACCATTGATGCTAAATGGAAGAAGATGGAGAAGGAGGCTGCTTGGGAATGCATAGCTA
>LPNX011207872.1:715667-790159 GCA_001517045.1 Pseudotsuga menziesii
AATGATGAGTAGTAGACTACTAGACACTGGACTCTAGTAGTAGTGGGCCAGTAGTTAGTAGGGTAGTGCCATATGATCACTTTATTGTTATTCATTAGTACTATGGTTTATTTTTGGATTGTAGGGGCCATTTAGAGCCTCTTTGTTGATGTACTTTGGTTCAGAACCTCACAGATGTATTGCACTAGGTGCTATTTTGGATATTTGCACCCATATTTGCTATATATATGAGAAACTTTGCATATTTGTGTATTAATGGTTTGGATTCATATGTATGCACATGAATATATATGTTTTTTTACAAAATATGAATATTTTATGTATTTTTTAGTCAGCCGGTTTTTTACCCGGTTTTTTGCCGGTTCCGGTCCGGTTCACATTTTGGGCTTCGCCGGTTCGATGACCGGTCCGGTTCCGATAACATTGGTCTATGACAACCCACTGCACTGATGGAATTATAACCCCCATGTTTTTCATCCTTCAATGTCGGTAGTTTGTGATTTATTTTTATTATTCTTCATGTACATTTACATATTACATTGTTTGGCTGTTAGCCTCTCAAATCAAGTCAGGGAGCACACCAATAAGTATTATGTGGGGGCACATTCCACAAACAATATCACAAGGGGATTCATTTCTGATAGGGGAGGTTACCCCTTATTTCTATTCCTAACCATGACATTCAATCTAAGTGGCATCATTATTGTAAGTGGCATAATTTAAAATATAAAGGGTGTTTAGTAACAGGAAAAGTTAATAATAGGTTGTGGGCCCCATCCATGTAATCTAATCAAATAGAAATAGTCCCATTTTGGTTGGCTTTCTTATGCCTCATGTGAGCATCCAATAGTGGGGCCGGGGGAAGCCAATCACCAACTCTTTTCCCTTGTTCTAATAGTGGAATGAGGCCTATCCCTTTTCGTTAAAGGGGGTTTCAGATAGGTCTCTCATTGACATATGCATTGTGTTTTGTGAATGTGTAATGTGTATTGATTGTAATTTCTTTTGAATATTTGTAAATGTTCTATTTTTTACAAAAAAATGGATCTAAATGTCTATATTGTATGTATACATGTAATTTTTAATACACACACACACATATATAATGTGACCTCTATATCCTAATTCCTAGGGTCGCTGTGTCTATGTCGGACACTTGTATTCCCATGTCCTTGTGTCCGGTGACTTAGGATGCAAACTACTCACAAATGATTCCAATCAAATATCACTTGCCAATTCAAAAGGATCGAGCATCAAGATATAACCACGATAGTGCAACAAGATAACTGCTTTTGATGTTTAGCTTGCTATGAGCATTTTATAGTACTCAATCTTATTTGGTTGATGCAAATTTCAACCAACGATTTCAACGACACATCATTAGTGTCCTAATTTTACTTTTATGCAATCATCTTCTTGGTGTCTGAATTGTATGCAGTCAATTGTAGTTTTGTGATGTCCTATAATATTTGAAAAGAGTGTTATCTTCTCTTTGTGACTTAGCGGCTATTATTGTTTGTAGCAATCTATACAGTAATCTTGGGTTGCGAGTGTTTTTCATTAGACCAAATGTGCCTTCAAGAAGTATATATACAAGAGCTTTAGAAGTTTGAAGTGTATGATGCAAACATGCCGTCTTCATTACACTGTCAAATGTTAGTGGGTCGTCTCATGACACTTGGAAACCAGGCACGTGGATATGAGACATGTTGACTCCTGAAATGCAGGACACATTAATATGGATACAACTAGCTACTACATAGAGGTTAGATGTTAGAACCATAAACTACAATTTTCTCATTGAATCGTTTGATGTCATCAAAATAAACATGTATTACATAGACACTAATACTATAGGTGGGAATGTCAGTGGGAAATACAAATCATCGTAGATGCTAGATCCGTAGATGGAAGAACCTCAACTTGATAGTTGGCCTCCTCAATGTCATAATCATCAAGATCACGACCATTGCCACTACTATCTCCTCCATCATCATTATCCTCTATATCTAGTTCAAGGTGCACATCTTGTTGGTGTTGAGGACGAGTCCATAAGGGGATCATCATCATCATCATCAAAAGTGACCCGCTCTTACACATGTTCATTAAGATCCAAGTTGGGTAATGCCAATTCAATGCTCTTATTCAAAACCATATCATTTGGAAATACACCCCACATCTTTGTCTTTTCCTTCAACTACTTGTTCGTCATCTTGTACATAAGATTGATGTTAGAGTGCATAGTATTTGTGCTAACCTATGCGTTTTCAAAGTGCAGCTTCTCGTTGCGTCGAGAGGCGCTCTCCAGCCCAGTATGGAGTAGATGTTGTCACGTTTGTACGTGACGCTCTAATAAAATAATAATAAATTTTATACCCAACATGGTTGGCCTACACAATTAAAATTAAAAGTCATTTCATTTCCATTCTAAATCTCTTATCCTTTGTATAAATAAAACAAATATATCACCACGATTAAAATGCAAATCAAATCTACATTTGCCGTCGAATAAAACCTAAGGCAGCCCATGGTTTCTCGCAAACCACCATTAATTAAACTAATGGTATAATCAAATATTTATATATTTTCAACACCCAAGGAAGCCCATGGTTTCTCGCAAACCACCACCAATTAAACCATTGGCATAATCAAATATTTATATATTTTCAACACCCAAGGCAGCCCATGGTTTTTGGCAAACCACCATGAATTAAACTAATGGTATAATCAAATATTTATATATTTTCTACACCCAAGAAAGCCCATGGTTTCTTGCAAACCACCATCAATTCAAACTTTGTTTAAAAGTGGGGCAAGTAATTTGCACGATAGTTGGGAAATAAATTTTTATTTATTGGTTATTTAATTTTAAATGGTATAATCCAATAGTAATCTCCCCCATATCAAACTACTATATGTTTCATCTTTTGAACATAGAAATATTTTCTCATTACCACCCCATACAACCATTTTGTTTTTTGTTTTCCATCATTACAATTTGTTATACATCGAAAACAAATTAATGTTATATTGTCATGTTATTAGACAATAATGGATGTATTCAAGGAAATCCATAATGGTTATACAATGTGATTACGTGTTAGTTACAATGAAAAAACGAATGATTTACATGTCAATTACAATTTGTTGTTCAATAACTTCTTATATTGTAGGTTGCATTGTTTTTAGTGTTCTTGCATTATGTTTAGTGTTCTTGCATTGTTTTTAGTGTTCTTGATTAAATTATATATTATTCACATGTCAAGAGAGGTTTGCACCTTGAAAAATTGATCCCTCTCGACGCTTGATAGAGCCTAGGATTTGGATCTTATGTACTCCACTTCTTCTCGCAATAAGAGTTGTAACCTGGGAGAGGAGTGTCATGGCTAATTGCTATAGAGTAGTGAATGTTGCCCCATGAGTTCCAGAACAAGAATAGGGGTTCTTCTCCCCCCTATATTCAAGCACATTATAACATCTGAATCTCCTAGTGCTAGTTGAAGACTCTACGAAGCTCTACTTTACCACATCAAGGGATGCTTTGTCTTGAAGTATCCTTCTAAATGCTTCCTTCCTCCCTTGTGAAATCTCTCTGTTCCATGTGAGGGGGGAATCTACATGAAGGCCCACCATTGAGTGGGTCATCACTATAGTAGTTAGTAGTGAGATTTAATGGGTAGCCAAGCAATGCAAAGGTTTGCAATTGTTCTCCTAGTTGGTTACAAGAATTTCTTGTTTGGTGATGAATTAAGATCATTGCTAATGTCCCATACTCAAGACACTCATTCTCTACAATAAAGTTTTTCAGGGACTCGATTATGGAGCCCCACCCCTCATAAACATCCTCATATGATGCACTAGTTTGTGTTGAAAACCGCACTTAAGAAATGATAGAGTTGGTGATCTTAACAATGAGATCTACATATACTTTTCCATTTCCATTTGACATTGACACCTCTTCGGAATCTCCCTTTGAGTTGCCAATTTCTCTTTTTGAAGAGTGTCTAGATGCCATATAGTGGGGGGGGAGGAATAGAAGCTACAACCAAGTGGCCAAGGAGGAGACACTAGAAACTACAACCAAGTTCCATGATTAAGCTAGCAACTAAAACCATACCATCGAGGAGATTCTTCATTCTAATTTTGGATTTTGTTGGGACAATTTGGGTTTAATTGTTAACAACTTATGGTTAAAAGATTTGATAGCAAAGTATTCTTTGTTTAAGTGTTTGATAGCCATGGTGATGCCTGCATTCCATTGTTTAACAACCAAGGAGATTGTAATAGCCATTTGGAGTTGAGGTCCTGCATTCTATGGACCTCAATGTCCCCCAATCCTCATGATGCTCCCTAAGATTTGGGGGGTGTGTCCACATCTCTTGTTTTTATAATGATTATCTCCAAGATGGGTATTGTTAGTGGGGAAGGGTATGAAAGAACTCAAACCATCACCTATCAATTTTAAATGATAATTATTTCAAAGCTTGAAAGGTAGAAATGGTATCCAAATCCATACTAGGTTTCCTGGGATATCCATTCCCGGGTCAAAACTTGTTAACCAATATTTAGTATACAGACTAAGTTGATCAAGAAACCAAAGACATCCCTTAAAATCCCTTCAATATCTACTTGGGAAGAGAAGATTACTAGAAAATAAGCCTTGCCCAGGGGAGAGGTCATAACTTCCTTGAAATGTCCTTTTCTCTATGATCCATTGTTTATGAGTTTTCCTTGAGGATCATGTTTAGGACTATGTTTTCATGAATTTGTGCAGTAAGCCCCAAGATCTTTGTTTGGCAAATTCCTTGTAATTCTTATTGGATTAATTTTAATTGTAGTTTCTAACTTTCTTCCCTTGAGGCGTCATTCTTTAGGAGGGGAAGGGATGGTCTCGTCTAAGCTTCCTCTTCAAGATAAGTCATTAGATCATCTTGAGATGGTAAGGAATTCACTTCCATCATACCTTATTTGAAGGTAGGGCTTTTTGGACCTTCCACAACCATACTTACCCTAGGCTCTTCAGTTAGCTCCACTTCTTTCTACTTACTAACCTCAATTTGATGTGCCATTCTCAATTATACTATTTTCTTTTAATGGGTAGCATTCTATTATCTTTCAATGATTGTTCCTTGTTTTGATTTGTGTGGTTTGCACCCTTATCGATCGTGAAGCACACATGGGGATTTTGATGGTGAAAACCTTGAGTAATTTCTTTTCTTGAAATGATGCTTTTATTGATTGAAAGAATTCCTACTATTCATCCCTGTAACTACCCCTATGTAATATCCCAAATACTGATATTCTACTGTTTCACTATTCTAGGGCTTACTTGTATTCTCAAAATGTGCCAAAATACTGAATAAAAATTTGCATGCAAGGTGCCAGGCCAATGGCCCTAAATTATAGCTAAACTAGGGCAAAGATTTACAGAAAGAAGGTAAACACTTACCACTGATAATCAAGTTGATGATACTCCAGAGATAAGATGCATGCATACAGAACTAGACTGGTGAGGTAATGAGGCTTCCTTATTGGTGTTACCGCCCAGTAGTATGAAACCCTCTCCTTAGCTAAAGGTGATGTTTTTGGTGAAGGAGTTGTTTGATGGAGCTGAGATTTTGCCGGGGTGTAGATCTTCCCGTGCCGGAGAGAATGATTGGTGCATGTAGAGTTTATGACCCCTCTAAGCTGGCTAGCAAATTGATCCGCCTGTTTGGTGCTCACACCCCCAGCTGCATGGATTTGTTGGTACCTGCTCTGGATGAGCACACTGATGGTTGATAATCACTCAAGGCAATGGAGTGACCCTGCTAATGAAGATGAGGCTGACATGCAGAAGATCTGGGATTCAGAGGCCCAACGAATACTTCTAGGGTTTTCCAGCTATTCCATAGCTGCACACATGAACCTGCAAACAATCTTTCGGTGGATGCTGAATCGCTGGATATGGATGATTACGATGAATGCCGTTGATAAACCTGGATGGTCTATCTAGAAAGAGAGATTAGGGCAGATAGTTGCATTGTCGAACCCTTGTTAGCTGAAGACGCCGTCTTCAACCCCAACTCCTGTGGCTGCATGCTGTGCTGTGGCTTAAAAACTCCAAATCAACAATAATAATCATAGATACCTCCTTTAGTCCAATAACCCTTCTTAAATAGAGTATCATGTGCTTTTAGGGTTTGCATGTCACTTTTAGGGTTTATGCTTCACTTTTTTGCATGCATGCAATTCTAATTTCATGTTGACTTTTAAGACTTACGAAATGAGGCTTGCATGCTTCGCATGCTGAATGATATTACTCTGATGGCCTTTTTTTATTGTACTGGTGACTTAATAACATTGAATTGATGTTCCTTTTTGCTCCTAGTGATATTAGTTCTCAGTTATTCCCTTTTTTTTAACAACCGCTCGAACCTATGGTAATAAAATAGGTTAACAGGTGTCTCTGGTGATTTAATTAAAAGAGGACATTACACCCTAGGTCTAGTAGGAGCTAGGGTTATATTCAAACCCTATTTTAAACCTAGAGATTGGCTCATTTTTGGAATTTTGAACCACCAATTAGTTCTTTCTACCAATGGAAACAACACACAACTAACTTGAGGTGCTCAAAAGTCAAAGGACAATAAAATAACACCACAACTCAGAGCCTAAAGGTCTACTGTCATCGTGTAAACTTAGATCCTTAGTGGTCTTATATAATAGAAGAAACAATGTTTTGAGAAAGACAAGATTTAGGATTTTCCACATCGGGTGGTTTAATGCCTCACCTTACCGCAGATGATTTGATATCATTTATTCCCTGACCTAGTTGATCTCTTGGAGTTGCTCCCTATCCAAGGAAGGTACACCAACATCCATCTTTCTTCTCCTTGGGCCATGGCCTTACAATCAATAATTACCTATTGCACTCTTCTTTACACAAAGGGTGTTTTGTTTGATTGGTTTCTACCTGACCTTCCTTTCCATCACCCCAATTGTGATTTGTTCCTCACCTGGACTATTTCTTTTTGGAGGGGGTTACCTGCTAACAGTATAGAGGGTCTATCCTTGGTGTTCTAGGAACTATATTAGGTGGTTTTGCTCCAACTGTACTTTGTTACTCTGGAGTCTGCACATTTCTTTTACAAATTACACTATTGTGATGATTCCAAATGTAGGTACTGTTTACTATTTTTACCCTTAATAATTGCAAGGTGCTAGGGAAGTTGATAGGGCATGGCTAAGCATCTTCTAGAAGAGTTGTCAACCAGTTTAACTTAATGTAAAAATGTTTTTTTTTTCAAGTGTAGAGACCTGTGACTTGGCAGAGTTGGCAAGAGGCTTGAACTAGAAGAAATGTAGGGCCATTTCCTCCTCCTACCATACGGGATTATGAAACAACGATGTTATTGTCTCTCTTGCTAGTTGCTAGGCCTTGCAGATTTTGGTATCAAGCAAAGAAGGCCTTTTTAGGCCCAAGAGGAGGATTCCATTAGGTTGCAAATCATGTGGACCACCTGGAAAGTGACGCTGCTGAATTTGTCAGCGAGTCTAGATGGTGCATGTAAGCAACTGTAAATGCAAGCCAATGAGATGGATTTATCAGGTTTGGAGAACTTCAAAGTCGAGTATCTCCACCAAGTCATAATTACCTATTGCCAACTTGGTGGAGAGTCCTGGATTTTTTTTTCTCAATTTCAGCATAAAGAGAAGTAAAAGTTGTTATTTTACAAGATTGCTGTCCTTTTGTGTGGATCAGTGCTACTGTTTCAAAAGGTAAAGGGTGCTGTTTCTTGTATGTTTTTAACACTGTCTTTGGTGCTGATTTCAGCATGAAGATAAGAGGAGATCAGTGCTTAACCCATGCAGGTAGGATCCACTCTCAGTCTTATTCCAGTGCTGTTCTTGCAGGCTTCTGGAACTTTCTTCAAGTCAAAATTTGGCCCAAATCTATTTCTAACTTTAATGCTGCCTTTTGAGGAGTTCCTTTAAGCAAGAAAGATCAAACTAGTACCATTTGTCTTGGGTAATTCAGATTGGAACAGGAACCTCGAGGCTCGAGTATATGAAGAGGAGCAAGTAAAGGGAACTGGAAAAGCCATCAGTGTTCGAATTCCTTCACCCTTCATCAAGCTTCTTGTCTACTCTTTTTTTCATCTTGTATCTGATTCTATAAGCTAGAGTAAAGTTCTGTCATAGCCTATAGGTCTAGGAAGGAAATTAAGATGTAATTTTATGTCAAATCCCTTTAGGTCCTTGGGCAAGATTTGACCTAGTTTTTTCAGAACTTTGTCAATCTAACAACTCTGATTAATGGAAAGATGTCTTGCTTTGGTTTATGAGATTACCCAATGAATGAGAATTCCTTCTATGTGTTTTCTCTCTTAGCTTATGATTCACATTCTAAAATCCTTAATCAGCAAGGAAATTTGAAATTGATCATGTATATACCATGTAAGGGTGAATATATCAAAATGGCACTGAGTGCAATACATATGTGAAACAAAATACATAATCAACAAAACTTTAAATGGCCTCTATAATCCAGAAAACAACATGCTACAAGCCGACAAAGTACTGGCCTACTACATACCACTAATCAACATGACCAATCATGAAACGTATCACCACAGTTTGTAATGCGATCCTTGGCATGCGCTATAGGACCATCCTCTGGCATGGCTTATTTTTATTAGCTCTATATTTCGCAGGTGCCATGTAGTTGAAGAGTAGGGTGACATTTGGTGTCTTTTGATGGTTTGGTGGACTTGTCTTCAGTTTGCAGTACAGTTAACTGGAATTTTGAAAACTGCTAACTCTGCTGAATTTTGGATGGGATGTGAAATTCTATTTTCATTATATGAGGTTGGAACTGCTCTCAAACATCTTGAAACAATTAATGATAATATAAAAACTTCAAGTAATTACTTTATAATGTCATTCTAGGTTCGCTTGTGTCACTGTCAAGCAAGTTGTTTCATACCATAGGTTACTTGGGAGCTTTAGTGAAAGCGAGAACTGGAGCAAAAAGTGAAATTTCAAAAGATTTCGGTCTGGAAGTGTTTCAGAAGTGTTTTTTTATATAATATATATATTTTTATATATTTTGATGCATATATGTCAACAAATGCATGTAGAATGTTGAATTAGTTTTGAAAAGATTAAAAACATGAAATAAACCATAATACCATATAACGTCATTCATCAATTTTCAATCATCTAGTAGTGAATCTGTCAACCATAGTTCTAGTATCCATAACATCTCAATCTTAAGGCTTCAAATCTTCAATATATAAAAGGCTATAAACTAGGGATTCCTCAAAACTAGTTTTGAGGTTGTTATCACTCAATGTGTAGCTATATGTATACCCCCAAGGGGTATCCTATACGGAACGGTAGAGGTAGGGTAGCTAACCAAGTGACACCGCAAGGGCCTCGTCCACTACTATAGGAAGGTAGTTGTCACACTGGATGAGCTCTTGTCGCTTTAGATCAAGCAAGAAGCAAGATCAAAGGGGAGACGCCAACTAGCCTATGAAGACTAGCAAACCAACACAAGACACTCTAAAGGTTTGAAACGTGAAATGAGAGTAGACCTTGGATGGTGGGATCTATATCTAGGAAAAAGGATGTGGTTTCTAGGAGTTAAAAATCGGTTGAGGAGGCTTAGGTTAGAATGAAATGTTCAACCAAAAGTGAAATGTACCACAATGAATTTATGCAATTAGATCTAGATAGATCTAGTGCCACGCAAAACTACCCAATTCAGATCCACCTAGGGTTTGTTAGATTTTTATCATTCAAGCTAGCATTATGGTCTTAGGATCTTATCTGAGAGAATAACATGCACATCAATAAAACACAAAGATTTTCCTCGGGGAAACCATAAAGGAGAAAACCCCGCAACTTCCTTTGAGATAGAATCGGCACCAAAAGCAAAACCCCAAAAACAGTAAGATGATCTCCCGACAATAGTAGTCTGTCTCTCTCTTGTCCCAACAACTTCATCTCTCACTCATGCTCCCCAGTGAGTGAGTGTGTGTTTGTAATAAATAGAGTCTCACTCTATTTATATTTTTTCATTCACTTAACCTTTAACTCTGTTATGTAGGCTCGAGTAACCACAACTGGGGTACTAATGACCCAACTTACATTAACTCACCTAGGGCCGACTTCTCTAGTAGAGTCTAATAACCCTAGCGCCCCACCACTGCGGGGACTTTAACCCTTGATCAATAGGAGGGTTACCCACAATGACTTTACATGACTTGTTTACATTATTGAATCTCCCGATAGGAACATCGGGGCATGACATGACTCAAACACTTCCCGGAATAAACATAGGGGTACAACACATAAGATATACAAGTGAATAAATTCCGAAGTTACAATTACATTAACACTCCCTCTTAACTAGGAAGGTATTCTCTCGACACAATTTATCAGCACAAGTCTTCTTCTTTGTATCATCTGGATCATCATCGAGTTCTCGTCATCTTCATCTGGATTTGGATCATCATCACTGTATCTGGATCATCATCACTCGATCTGGATCATCACTCGATCTGGATCATCACTGGTGCTATCTCTTGATTCTTCTCGTCACAAGAAGTTCTACAGAGCCAACCCTTTTCCATGCTGGTTGTAGGCCTAGCCTCCAAGAAGGTCTTCATCTTCTTCAACACTTATATCTGACCGAGTCAGAAAGGCCCGCTCAGCACTTACATCTGACCATGGTTGGAAACTCATCGCAAACCATGTCAGAAGGGCTCAGCACTTATATCTGACCATGATAGGAAACTCATCACACATCATGTCAAAAAGGCTCTCAGTCCTAGACTGAAATTCCTGGTAATTGACCAGGTGCCTCCATTCTCCCAGAGAATGGCATCTCAGCACTTAAGTTGAGCTTCAGTCCCAGACTGAAATTGCTAGTAACTGACCAGGTGCCTCCATTTAGAGAATGGCATTCAACGCTTATATCTGATCATGTGAGAACACATCTCATAGTCACCTTAGAATGGCTCAGCACTCACATCTGACCATGGAAGGAACCAATCCTCTCACCAAGACAGGATGGCTCAGCCCTTACATCTGACCATGGAAGGAACCAATCCTCTCACCATGTCAGAATGGCTCTCAGCTCTAGGCTGAGTATTCCTGGTAATTGACCAGGTGCCTCCATTCAGAGAATGGCATTCAACGCTTATATCTGATCATGTGAGAACACATCTCACAGTCACCTCAGAATGGCTTAGCACTCACATCTGACCATGGAAGGAACCAATCCTCTCACCATGACAGAATGGCTCAACCCTTACATCTGACCATGGAAGGAACCAATCCTCTCACCATGACAGAATGGCTCAACCCTTACATCTGACCATGGAAGGAACCAATCCTCTCACCATGTCAGAATGGCTCACGGACTCATCGCTTCCCCTTGGAGGGAACCTTGATCTGGAGAACACCAAGCTTCTCCCTGAAGTACTTAAACTTCACTTTGGCCAATGGCTTAGTCAACACATCAGCTATCTATTCTTCCGTCGCAACATACTGGAGCTTCACTGCTCCTCTCTGCACCATATCCCTGTTATAGTGATATTTGATCTCGATATGCTTCAACTTGTCATGGAACACCGGGTTCTCAGACAACTTCACACAACTATGGTTGTCACAATATATACAAGTAGCATCCAACTGGAGATTAAATAAATCAGATAGTAGCTTCCTCAGCCATACTGCCTCACAACTAGCTGAACAAGCTGCGACATACTCTGCTTCAACTGTACTCAGTGCCATGCAAGACTGTTTCCTGCTAAACCAAGATATCACACCTGATCCCATACTGAAGCAGCACCCTGAAGTGCTCTTTCTATCGATGGCACTGCCTGCCCAATCTGAATCAACATAACCTTCCAGGTTAATCTTCTGATTCGCCTCATACTTGAGCTCATAATCAATTGTACCCTTCAGGTACCTCACTGCATGCTTTGCAACCATTAGGTGAACATGTCTCAATGTGTTCACAACAAAGCAAATATCTGGTCTTGTATTCGTCAGGTACATCAAGAAACAAATCATTTGACGATACATCGTGGCATCAATCGTCTCTGATGAAGCATCACTCAATAGCTTCAGGTTCGAGGCCATAGGTGTGGTTATGGCCTTGCGGTCCATCATCCTGAACCTCTTCAGGATCTCTACTGCATACTTCCCTTGTCCCAGGGAGATTCTGCCACACCTCCATGCCTAGAAAGTAGTGCATCAAATCCAAGTCCTTCATCTCGAACTTGGCAGCAAGTCTCCTTCTTGCAACTTTAATGAGTTCCTCTTTTCTGTTAGGAACAAGTCATCGACATATAACAGGAGCATCACTGGTCTCCCACCTTCAACCTTGAAGAAAAGGTTTGAATCCGCTTTACTCTCAGTTAAGCCTAGAATCATCAGTAATTTGTCCATCCTGTCATACCATGTCGAACCTCAGGATCTTCTGCAGTCACTCCCTCTGTTTTTCGTACTCTATGCACTGAAACATTCTGTACCGGAGTGACAAGTAGCTTCCTCTGCTACTAATATTCTTTGTATCCATCTAAGGTCACTGGATACCAAGATCCTCTATCTTGAACCTTTTCAAAAGTTCTTCTCGCACCCATCTGTGAGCTTGTCATCTTCTTCACGCTCCTCATGTATGTATTATCCCATGGGTGTCTTTTGAGCTCATACAAGGTCTTCTTTAATTTGCACACGAGTCTGCCTGTCATGTGCCTCAACTCCCACTGGATGCAAATGTCTCTTCGTAGTCTATGCCTTCTTTTAGCGAGAAGCCTCGTGCTACAAATCCTGCCTTGTATTCCATGATGTTTCCATCTACTGCATGATGGAACTACGAACTTCCCTTCAGGTCTCAATACTACATCCTAGACATCATTCTTCATTTTGGATTATTAGAGTGAATCTCGAACTGTCGTCACTTGTTCTTCGGAACAAGTCTCATCCTTCTTTTCTTGTAGGAGATTGTACGTGATCTTTTCTACAAGTCAAATGCTCCAGTTGTATGATTAGAAACATTTCATAATGCATATTCATAATGGTAAATTTTTATGCATAAAGATATAATCATGCAACTATTTTAGTCAATACAACATTCATCCATATCTCATGGAAACTTTCTAGATGCCTTCCATCTCTACTAGGACAACATTGAGATTGTGCTCTAATCCAATATGTCAGCAAAGAGGTTTCATTCTAGATAAGTAGCAGTGGAGAGTTGTATAGCACCATGAGCTACTTACCCATTACATGCATATTATTAGTATACTGTCATTAATGCAAATATTCTATCATGCATAATACATCAACTGAATATAAACAAATGCATAACAAAACAATATCATGAAATGACAGTTGAATACTTATCTTTATTTGTTTCGTGGGTAGAATCCTTCTTGAGCCTTTAGCTTCATCATCTTCTTCATTCATCATCTCTTATCTACTGCTACAAGTTGTTCTTTGATTTGAGAGACCCTTGTAAAGTATGACTGTATGGTCTCTGCATTCTGGATCTTTACATTCTTCAACTGTTTTCTCAAAGTCATATTTTGATTTATGTTCTTCCCTTCAAATAGCTTGGTCAAGGAATCAAACATCTCTTTCGGTGTCTTTAGGGAAGACACTTGCGGTACAAGTTGATCCGTGATTGAATCAGCAATGATCTTCTTGGCCTTGACCAAGTTCTTCTTGTGTAAGGCTTTTAGCCTCATCTCCCTCTGGAACTAGAACCTCTCTACTTATGTAGGTGTCCAAATTCATTTCCTTCAAGAACTAGTGACATCTTATACTTCCATGCTTGGAAGTTGTCAGCCTCACCAAGCTTGTCATCAAGTTGATGTGATAGATCACTTTGAAATGAGAACCTCAAATGAAAATAGCAAAAGATTAATCTTACCAATTTGAGGTGTCCGTCCTAGTTTCAGAGCTGGCTGACTAGGGTTTATCAGAGAAACCCTAATTTTTAAAACTTGGAATCTATCAGATCTGATTGGATAGAAAGATAGACCTCTTCAAGGTGAACTGTCCAATGTACTCCTTTTCTGAAAACAACAGAGGGAAGCTCCTGGAACAAGAAGCCCTAGTTTTCCAATTTCTTCCGCAGAAATGCCTGATACTGTTTCTGTGGTATCTCTGCAATTACTGCTCCTTTGTGTCTGAAACTTTGCACTGAGGTAGCCTTGCCTGTCCTTGTTCCAACACCACAGGTTTCATCAGAATTGGTTTCACCAATTGGGACTTATGAGCGGTTTCCCAAGGTGACCTGTTTTAGGACTGTTCAGAGTAGCGAAGTTGTACGGACTGCCACGTGTCACTGTTTCATCTTCGGTGTCGAAAACTTGTACCACATAAAGTACAGTTCGTGCCCTTTCTGGAACATCTTGAGAAATTTCATTTGGACCTTCGTAGCCCGAGATATAACAATTCTCCCCAGGTATCCTGTTTAGGGATGAATCCTAGAAGAGGCTAGAACCCTAACTTGGAGGAATCATATCTCCTAGAATATAGTGAATCTGAGGCCGAAACTTGGATACAGTGTACATCAGGATTTTATCTTCGACCTGTGAAAGTTTTGGCCCTTGAGACTTCTGCAATCTCGAGCTCGAGATATAGCGAATTTACCAAAACTTATCAGTTTTACTATTCAGGGTTTTTCTAGCTCGGGTCAAACTAGGGTTTGACTTTCCTGGAGTTACACCCAACGAAAAATCTCGACCCAGGTCTCTAAACTTCGATTTTGATGAGGAGAGCAATCCTATGCCGGGCTCACTCAAAAATTCTTCTTCTGTGAAAAGCCCTAATTTCCCGCACAAAAAACGAAAAATGCCCGGAATCGAATTCCTCTTCGACAGAAAGATGTGCCCTTCAATGGAGAATCAACCTAGCATACTTTTGCTGATGGATTGTGGAGAGAGACCCAAAAAGTAAGAAGCCCTAGCTTCTGCAGCTGCACAATGTCTTCTTCTCAGGTTAGTTCTGATACTATGTTAGATTTTTAAAATTTAAGCTAGCATTATGATCTTAGGATCTTATCTGAGAGAATAACATGCACAGCACTAAAACACAAGAGACAATGAACACAAAGATTTTCCTCGGGGAAACCATAAAGGAGAAAACCCCGCAACTTCCTCTGAGATAGAATCAACACCAAAAGCAAAACCCCAAAAACAGTAAGATGATCTCCCGAAAGCAGTAGTCTCTCTCTCTCTTGTCCCAACAACTTCTTCTCTCACTCATGCGCCCCAGTGAGTGAGTGAGTGTGTGTAATAAATAGAGAGTCTCACTCTCTATTTATATTCTTTTGTTCACTTAACCTTTAACTATGTTATGTAGGCTCAAGTAATCCTAACTCAGTTATGTAGGCTCGAGTAACCACAACTGGGGTACTAATGACCCGACTTACATTAACTCACCTAGGGCCGACTTCTCTAGGAGAGTCTAATAACCCTAGGGCCCCACAACTGCGGGGACTTCAACCCTTGATCAATAGGAGGGTTACCCACAATGACTTTACATGACTTGTTTACATTATTGAATCTCTCGATAGGAACATCGGGGCATGACATGACTCAAACACTTCCTGGAATAAACATCGGGGTACAACACATAAGATATACAAGTGAATACATTCCGAAGTTACAATTACATCAACATGGTTTAAGCATATAAATAGTATGTGGACCCAAATGAGGGATTTAAGGGATGAGATGACACTAAAAGAGTTGCTTGACTTAGATGAAACGCTTAGAGAGGGTTCAAGCGATGCCCAACTAATAGATCAAGTAAAAACACTGAAAACCCATGGAGGGCATCCCACCTAAAAGTGACCAGTGTTAGATCTGAGGTAAATGGGATTGGTTTTGGTTCAAACTTAAGATCTAGGGTTTATTAATTTATTTAGACTTGGGTTTTAAGTAGTGTTCCACAGGGACACGTCCCCAAGGGTTGGGAACGCGCCCCCTCGCTTCCCCATGCTTTTGGGACGAGGAAACTCTTGGGGAAACATTTCCCCATGCCCCCTTTTGGGGAAACTCGTTTCCACGAGTTTCTCCAGGTGCGGAACACGTTTCCTCCCTAAGGAGGCTTCTATATGCCCCCCCTACGTCCCTTCGTAGGGGGACGCCTAGAAGACCTTAATTTTTATATTTTTGATTTTTCAATAAAAATAATTAGATAAAAATTAAAATAAATTAAATTAAATGATAAATGATAAATAAAATTAAATGATAAATTAAATTGAATTAGATTAAATTGATAAAATTAAATTAAAAAGTTAAAAAAAAATAAAACTCAATCAAATCCTAACTCGACTAAAAGAGATAACACTCCTTGATGCTTGCAGCTTATTTGATCATGATGTTGATCCATTTTAGTTACTTCTCATTGTTTCAGTTTGTAGTTTTGACTCTAGATATTAGATACTAGATATTGGTGACAATCCTTGACTCTTTACTATTTGGTATTTTTTGAGAAATTTTAATCTACTATCAAACGATTCACTTTTGTCTATTTCACTGTTCTAACTTCTCTATGTTAAGTTGTTAATGGTTTAATATCTATTTGACTATTTCAAACTTCATAGTATGTTGCAATGTCTTTTATAAATGAGAAATCTAAATTTAGATACACATTGCATAATGGTAATGATGATATTTAGTTTTTGGTATTTTATAATTTATTTTTTACATGGTAATAGTCAGTAGTAACATACTTCAGTATCATTTACAAATTGAAATTTGAAATATGATGAATTCCATAATGATTATTTTAGTTTTTAGTTTTACATTTTACATGGTAATAGTTATTGATAGGATTTATCATTTTTATATTTTAATTTTTATGACTTCAAGGTTCCTTGTATCCCGAAATTTCCCTAAAATTTGGGGTGGCTTCCACACGCCCCCCTTTTGCATTTGCCCACTCCCACGCTCCTTTGTTTTGGAAACTCCGTGGAACATTGGTTTCAAGTTTCAAGCCAAAATAATAATCAGATCTATCAGATCTAGAAAACACAACATAGCTCTAACCTCAAATAGTGCTATAATCTATAGGAATCCTACTAAGTAGGTTGACCTGAAAATGAAGTAGGTTTATGTTTCTAGGTCATTTTTATGAAAAAATTGATTTTTAGTGTTATTTGACCAACCTGTATAGCTCAACATTGACTCAGCCGAGTCGGTATGAACTCGACGAACTTGACCGGTTTGGTATCGAATTGGCTAAGCCATAACCCAACTTGAACGATTTGGAACCAAACCGATCATCCGATCCAGTTCAAAGGCCGAGTCGGCTTGGATGGGGTCAACTCGGTTGGCTTGGCTGAGTTTGAGTATGACCACTGAGTTTTAAAACTACGTTTCATTGCATGTGAGGTAAACTGGTCATCATACCACACGCCCCCCTTTTGCATTTTCCCACTCCCACGCTCCTTTGTCCTGGAAACTCCGTGGAACATTGGTTTTAAGTTTCAAGCGAAAATAATAATAAGATCTATCAGATCTAGAAAACACAACATAGCTCTAACCTCAAATAGTGCTATAATCTATAGGAATCCTACTAAGTAGGTTGACCTGAAAATGAAGTAGGTTTATGTTTCTAGGTCATTTTTATGAAAAAATTGATTTTTAGTGTTATTTGACCAACTTGTATATCTCAACATTGACTTGGCCGAGTCGGTATAAACTCGACGAACTTGACCGGTTTGGTATCGAACTGGCCAAGCCATAACCCGACTTGAACGATTTGGAACCAAACCGATCATCCGATCCAGTTCAAAGGCCAAGTCGGCTTGGCTGGGGTCAACTCGGTTGACTTGGCTGAGTTTGAGTATGACAACCGAGTTTTAAAACTACGTTTCATTGCATGTGAGGTAAACTGGTCATCATACATTGTTTGCGCAATCAAGGTACCTAGTGGCAAAGATAATTCATCGGCTCACCTAAGAGTTGGAGTGGTTTCATTTGATTTTCATTGTATGGGAACAACTGGTCTTTAGCACATACATTTAGTTGTGTTTGTAGGTGGAAGGGAGTTAGGCCTTAAGATTTTTAATGATCCTTTTGAAGATATATCTTAATCCTTTTGCTCAGAAGTTTGAGAATATTTTGTAAGTAGCATTGCATATGGCAATGGGTCTTTATGTCTTTCAATTCTTTTGTAATTTCTTTTTGGCTACTTCGGAAAGAAAGGCTGAATTGATATTAATTTGGTGAGCTACCTTCTTTTGAAATCCTTTAGAATTTAGAATTTTCAATGTGTTCTATAGCAAGTCATGAGGAAGATCTCTAGGGTTTAATGGGGGATTTCACTTGCTCATGCAACATAGCTCTTACCTCAAATAGTGCTATAATCTATAGGAATCCTACTAAGCAGTTGACTTGACAATGAAGTAGGTTTAGACTATTAGGGTTTATGTTTCTAGGTCATTTTTATGAAAAAAATATTGAATTTTAGTGTTATTTGACCAACCTGTTCAACTCAACATTGACTCGGCCAAGTTGGTATGAACTTGACGAACATGACCAGTTTGGTATTGAATTGGCCAAGCCATACCTTGACTTGACCGTTTTGGAACTAAACCGATCATCCGATCCAATTCAAAGGCCGAGTCGGCTTGGCTAGGGTCAACCTGGACGAGTTTGAGTTTGAGTCTGAGTCAACTGAGTTTTGAAACTATGTTTCATTGCATGTGAGGTAAATTGGTCATCATACATTGTTTGCACGATCAACGTACCCAGTAGCAACGATAATTCACTGGCTCGCCTAAGAGTCTGAGTGGTTTCATTTGGTTTTCATTTTATGGGAACAACTTGTCTTTAGCACATACATTAAGTTGTGTTTGTTGGTGGAAGGGAGTCAGGCCTTAAGATTTTTAATGATTCTTTTGAAGATATATCTTAATCCTTTTTCTCAGAAGTAAGAATATTTTGTAAGTAGCATTGCATATGTCAATGGGTCTTTATGTCTTTCAATTCTTTTGTAATTTCTTTTTGGCTACTTTGGAAAGAAAGGCTGAATCGATATTAATTTGGTGAGCTACCTCCTTTTGAAATATTTTAGAATTTTGAATTTTCTATGTCTTCTTTAGCAAGTCATGAGGAAGATTTCTAGGGATTAATGGGGGATTTCACCTGCCCAAGCATTTTTTGATTTCATTTCATATACAAGGTTGTTTCTACCTTAATTTGTTTTGTAACAGTGATGTAGTTCATGGGAGTGATTGTTGGCTTGTTAAATTAATAAATTCTATAAAGTATGTTTTCGTTTAATCATAGTCAGCATGACCATGTGTATAGGTTTTTTTATATAATTGCTTGTTCTGTTATGTTGCCTTATTTGTTTGTTATGATATTTCTATATGCTGTTGGGATGCATTTAGTTCTATTCTTTCTTTTGTTTGATCATATTGAAGAAATATATTGCATTGGTATTTTTGTGTTTTAGCTATTGAATCTTGGCTCATGTACTGAACCTGTCATCCCTAATCTATGTACTTTTTCTAACCCTCTTCCTTATCAGTTCTGTGTTACCACATAATGTATGTACATTACATAATCCCTGTTGAATCACCCGGAGAATCACAACATGGTTAGCAACTTTTTAGTTTATTCATTAAACTCATTTTTATCCAACCTGAATGTTTTATTGAGTATTTCACTTAGTTTATGATTGAAGTCATAACTTACTGGACATAATGCATTATGTGAGAAATTGCAGAGGAAATATTTACATTACAGTCACCCTGTAGTAAAATCCTGTTACTAATGGTTCTTTGCATGTTTTTTTTATGAATCTCAGCTAATCAGATCTGGTCGTCGCTTTATGCCTTCTCAAGCAGATGAGGAGGCTCACCAGCTATCATATGTGCAAAAACTTTTGCCAAATATATTGGGTTTATTGGCAGAGCCATCAGACAATGAAAGCGCAGAAATGCAGGTAGTATGAATGTAGTAGGTATTTTATTTCCACGTGCTCCATTTATAGAGGTGTTTAGAATTTCATTTGACATCCAAACTTGTTGAGAACTTGAGAAATGATTAGATAATGGATTCATTTTGAAATCTGAACATAATCAAATGGTTCTGCTTATGGTAGAAGATTCATATAAAAAATAGAAAAGTTAGTTCATATCCTGTTGCATTCCATGTGCAAGGAAATCTCTGAGCTATAGTATCTGCAAAGCTTTTTTCAGCTTGATCTCTTTCTTTACTGTTCTGTGACTGATAGCTTTTTTGATGAGCTCTAGTACACCTGAAACTGTTGTCAATGAGGGATAGAATATTTAACTAATTCATATAAAACCAAAGTTACCGTATTTGGCCCTAGGCCTAACCGCACCCGAATCAGATTCTTCAGAATCGGATTCTCGGATTCTTCATCAGATTCTTCCACCTCGTTTTGACTAATCTAAAGTTGTTTACATAGGATAAATGTAGGATAACTAGGGTTAATTAGGGTTAGGGTTCTGAATCCTGGATTCCTATTTTTGGGAAGAGTGCCACACCTGTATCGGATTCTTCGGCCGATTCTGATCGCACCCACGGTTCGTGTAACCTTGTATAAAATAGACGATAGATTATTAATCTGGTTTCTATCTAATTCCAGATAATCCTATTACTTTTTCCTACTTTTTTCAGATTTAAGGTCATTACAGAATGAAATTAAGCATCTTCCTTGCTCTCTGGAGCTGCTATGTCACTGTTAATGAGTTTTATAGCTCGTCTTTGTAATTTTTGCTATTTATAGAAGCAATATTTTGAACTTATTTTTCTTAAAACAATCACCAAAGTTGTGTTTATTAGCTTCCTTGGAGATCAATTGTGTAGTTTGTTCTTACCCAATAGTGCTCCAAGCAACATATTCTAACTTTGAGGTTTGCATGATGAGTAATATGGCTAAAGCCAAATTTAGTAAATGGCAGCATATCATGTTTCTCATCAGACCAGTGTTTTCTTGACATTCTTTGGCTTGTAAATGTTCAAGCCCTTTCTTACAATGCACATCTAAAGAACAAAACTGGTGAAGATGTGGATTACCTAGAAAAAGATGTCCCAACCAGGAGGAAGAAGAAATTGTCACGTTCATCAAAATTTGTATGCACTATAGCAGAAATCACAAAGCAACAAATTGGAAGAGAACCACTCCAACTAATTGATTCATTTTTCAGTGAATCTTTGACATATTTTCAGCAAGGATGGCTGTTTGTTTTACAAGTTTCAACAACCAATATCTAAATATTGATCACAACTTAATTAATATAAAGTCAAGAGTGAAATTGAAACATACATCATCAAGCTTCAAAAATTCTTTGCAAAATTTGAAAATGTCCTCAAACCAACTTTGTAGCGACGTATTACAGTCTTGCCAATTATCCAAACATTTCTGGCCAAAATTGTCCTCAGAAACTTTTTCTAGAACGAAGAAAACAGTCCTCTAGGACTACTTGAATCAGCCGAGCTCACAAGTTTTAAAATGGACAAGAATAGTTCTGGTGAGGCCAAATCACCCCTGAATTCTTGATAAGACAGTATTACCTTCCTGCAATTAAGGGCATGCTTTTAGAGATGAGATAAGATAATTTTATCAATGTCTGACAAGTGACCACTAAAGAAGGTCAAAGGGGCTGCTGGTTACAATGATGTCAATGCAAAGTAGGAGCTCTAAAGCGGCTCCTATAAGAAATAATATGCATAAAGCAAAAATGAAAATGAACTAAATCATGCAGAAATAATCTCTAGGCTCCAAGGTGGGAAGCCTCTCCGGGAGAAAGATGAAATATACAAGCAGATTCAAGAACTGGATGTGGAAGATAGTCATGGGTAATGTAGTGTATTTCACAGCCTGTTGTATCTGTTTCCTCTAACATCTGAGGCCGAATGGAGAAAGCTCAAGATAGAAGGCTGGATATAGGAAGTGCTAGAGGGGGAGGTGGACAACACACTGTGCTGCTGAATGTAGGAGGCCCGCTGCTGGAATCTGGATGATATCTGTTGCCTGCTGATGTGAGAGTTGGATTGGCAATGTTGTTGAGGTCTACGTGAATTGTGGATGGTCCTCTCAGGCCGTACTGATATGGGGTCGAGGCCCGAGCTGCTCTCTGTCTATCTCTTGGTGCCTGGAATAAAAGGAAGCACCTTAAAAAAAGGAAGTGATATGCTGAGTGGATGCTGGTCTCAGGGGTGGTTGGATTGACCGAGAGCGAAGTTGGAAGGCCTCCTGTAAGTAAAAGAGCTAAATGTCTCTGATCTGGGAATCTAACAAAATTGGAGAGAGTCTAGGACTCCCTGAATAAGCAATAGAACCTCCATACGTTCTCCTAGTAGAGGGTGCAATAGAAAATGAAGTGCTCCCCAGCCTCAATCTCTTGAAGGTGTTATAGCTGACAAATCCTGTCCAACAAGTCAATCTTGTGATTGACCTCTACCCTCAAGTTGTGAGGGCCTACTTTGAACTGACCTATAGGGATCCAAAGAGATTGCATCCAATGGCAGAGGGTGTACTGCTGTTGAAAATTAGGTCTACCTCCCAGCTCCAAGAAATGCTCAGCATAGAAGGTCATCTTTGGGTGTAATTTGTCCCGAGGGTTAACCCAAGTGGTATGAATAAATTGCTTGTAAATGTCGTCCCTGATGATTTGGTTCAACTCCTATTTGACGGGAAAATGTGGCTAGGAGCATCTAGGGAATATCTGAGTAGAGGAATCTGGGATGCCCATGAACTCTAGAAGAGTCGAGACCCTCGCGAACCAACACTGAGTCCGACTTGGAGGAAGAAGAGGCAATAGTTTCAGAGGAATAGTAGGCTAAGAATGGGTACCTATCTCGCCACTTAGTGGAGTTGGCGAAGCTCCAGACTTGGTGTAAAAAGAGGCCAAATTGAACATTGTCTCAAGCAAGGAGGTCTGCATGCTAAACTCCACCAAGATGATGTGGTGAGGGGCTGTCTATTTGCATTTGATGATGTGCCAAAGGAAAAGGGTTTAGACCCTCTCGATAGAGGCCAGTTAGATTCAAACAAACAAGGTGCTCAAACCTAGGAACCATAGAGCACTTTGGGTCGGATAAGGGAGTTCATGAGAAACATCTTGGATGAGATGGCTTGAAAATGGTATTGGAAACACTGTATTTCAAGGAGGGCTAAGGATTCGTAGCTGCTCCTGTTGACTCGAGGTTGGAGGGCTTGTCTCAAATTGAATCAGAGTCTTGAGAGCTACAAACTATGTGTAGGAGCGAGAGGGTTTTCTTGGTCCCATTGAGGATGATAACTTTGGTTTTACCAAGGTTGACCATCAACTGTCTAAGATCACAAGAAACAGGAAGGGTATCCAATTGTCTCTGCTACCCATAGGAGATGTGAGGCTAGGAGATCCATGTCATCCGCAAAAAATAAAATAGATATCCAAAACCTGGTGAAGGAGACATTCATTGCTGTCCTTGATATGGTCGTGGAGAAACTCCTCCAGCTCATTAAGATAGATCCTAAATAATGTGGGGGACAGTGGGAAACCTTGTTTAACCCCAATGGGATTACAGTTAAAATTTGATACCCCATGAGCTGTGTGAAAGGGAGTGTTGTTGAAGAAATTCAATGACATTAATATGGAACTTTTCATTAACACATTATGTCAAACACTTGAGAAACTAGGGTTTATGATTAAAAATTTACTTTTTAAATTTGAAATACAAACCATCAACTCAAGAACTTTCCAAGAGTGAAGCAAATCATTCACACATGAATACACAGATATTTTTGGTCAAAGACCAGGCAAAACCCCAACTTCTGGGTAAAACCCTAGAAACATAAAATTATCATTAAAAGGAGAATCTCAAAATATTTTCTTTTCAACACAGAAATGATTTCTCTTCCAAACCTTACTGACAAATTCATTCACTCAAAACAACAGCAAATACCTTGATTTCCGTGCCAATGAACTGTGGTATGGTAAGCTGTACGGTTTACCTTCACACGTGCTGTACAAAACTATACGGATTTGCACACATGCTGTACGGATTCTGTACTTTCTGCCTGCCTCGGAAATCATGCCACAACAACAATAAATGCTGTATGACCTTGTTAGACTGCTGTATGGATCTGCCTCGATTTCTGTGCCTCGCATGTGTTGTAAGGATTTGACAGTGCATTAAATGCTGATTTACTTCTGCCTCGGTATTTGTGCTGCTGCTGTCTTCGGAAACGTGCCAATCTTCTAGGGAATTTCTCTCTCCATTAGTTCCAGTCTCCTCTCTCTCTCTCTCTCTCCTCATTGATGGTGTCTTTTAATTTGTCCTTTACCCTAGTTTTATACTTTAGATTCTGTAACTAACCATCTAACCAACTAATCTATGGTTGAGATGCTTTTACAAAATCAAGGGTCATCATTAAATGCACCCTTATTTAATAATAACTCACTTTAATTATTAAATAAATGAGACCCAATGCAATAAAGTACAAAACATCATTTATTTATATATAACTCAACTTTATACATAAATATACACAAGGAACAAATTACATGTCCTCTTTATCATACCACACCAAAACTATAAAGAGGACCTTCAAAGTTAATTTTATAATAGTTATCACATGATTTAGTAGCCTAGTGATTGCAAGGAATAATCCAGTGTTCCACGGGGACGCGTCCCGTAGGGTCGGGGACGCGTTTCCACGTTTCCTGCGTCTCGGGGACTTGGGGACTCTTGGGCGAAACTTTCGCTCCCCAACCGTGCCCCTGGGAATTTTTTTTTAATGTTTTCCCATTATTTTCACATTTTACAATTCCTACTTGGTACTACTAGAAAATAAACTGATATATTTAGTATTTACATTGCACAATCATTAATATACATCAAATGAATTATTATTTTTGATATTTTATTTTATTTTTATAATTTTAGAGACGTCCCCACGTCCCCCTTGAATATCCCTAAATTTGGGGGTGGTCTCCACGCGTCTCGAATGTGCGTTTCCTCGCTCCCGCCTCCCCCCGTCCTGAAAACTTGGGGGAACATTGGAATAATCGGCTTCTAGACCGGTGGAAATTCAAGACACTACCCCAAAGTGTCACATAGACAGAGCCCCCTCTCTTTAGATCTCTTGAATCCACCAAAGGCAGTCTTCGACTAACCATGGGAGCTGTCCCTAGTTGAACTTTTCCAATTAATTACCACTAAACTAGCTTTCCCATAATATTCTCGGGACTGATTTGTATAAAATAGAGTGCTTGGTTAATTACAAAAGGGTATAGTATGGCACCTTGGGGGGGATGGCCATGGGATGATGGGTTGAAGATAAGTAGTACCCCTAGCCTAGTTTATTCGTGAGCGGAAGCAAAAGCGGGAGCAAAAAGCGAAATTTTCAAAAGCTTCTGGTTTGGAAGTGTTTTTTATATAATATATATTTTTAATATATTTTGATGCATATATGTCAACAAATGCATGTAGAATGTCGAATTAGTTATGAAAAGCATAAAAACATGAAATAAACCATAATACCATATAACATCATTCATCAATCACCAATCATCTAATAGTGAATTCGTCAACCATAGTTCCAGTATCCATAACATCAACCTTAAAGCTTCAAATTTTCAAAATGTAATTAGGCAATAAATTAGGGATTCTTCAAGAAATAGGCTATAAACTTGGGATTCTTCAAAAACTAGTTTTGAGGCCACCAATAAATAGTCAATAAACTGGGGATTCTTCAAAAACAAGTTTTGAGGCCACCAACATCAATATGAACAATCAACACTGCCAACATTAAGGTACATAGAGGGGTTGATGTATTTGATTATCTGCCAATCCCACACCCTCATACATGCTAGAACCCAGTGGAAACATTGTAATCCTAAAATCTTAAAAATTGTTAAACCTGTTGAATTTTGAATGGGATAAAAAATGATACTTTTCGCATTTGAAGTCCGATGAGGTTGGGACCACTCTGAAACATCCTGAAACAATTAATGGTAATGTTAAAAATTTAAGTAAAACTTGACATTCTCTTTATCTTTTATTTTCTAGACATTCTCCTTATCTTTCATTTTCTATCCTTTTACTTGAAGAATTTAATATTACCATTTAATGTTATTGATGATTACTAAGGTTAGGTTTTCTGCTATTAGAGTAGGCATTTCCTCCTTTATATAGCTTTAGTATAAACCTAGGGTTAGATTTCCCCCACCCATCACTTAATGCTTCGGTTTTTTTAAGGAAAAATTGAAAAAAACAAGAGGAAGTTTCTTTTTTTTTGTTGCAAGGAAGTGAGATTCCTGTCAATGCTCCCAAATGGAAGCACGCTTCCCTAGCGCTTCCTTCAGAAGCGAGCTTCAGGAGCGGAGGCGAAGGGTGGGGGGGCGTTTTTACACAACATAGCCCCTAGCTACTAGATTGTGACCTACAATTGACCTTAGGTGTATGGAATAATCTTTTGGTCAATTGGGATTAGATACAAGCTGAGATATATGATTGACCAGCTTGGTTATGTTCAGATTTCTTGATATTTAGGTGTTCTAAGAGTGGAAATCCGAGTTAAATGGATATATTAATTTGTTGGTGTATGTGTTAAATGGTTTCAGCTTGCAAAATAGCTTGCTGTTCCTACTGTTTATGATCTGAGATTAAAATTAGACTAAGCAAAAAGGCCACCAAATACTAGAAACTAATTGCCGAATTGAATATTTAGCTTGTGAATGATCAGTGCCTTACTCCTAGGTTGTTTTAGGTAAGTCAACATTCATATTTTTACGGTGCAAGTGCCTAGGTTGTAACATGCATCCAAACCTATGCTACATGGGAGCGCCCCCAACCCCCTCGCTCCAGCTCCAGAAGCTCGCTCCCAAAACGCTCCCAGTTTTTGGAGCACGCTCCCAAGGCGCTCCCTTTTTTTGGAGCACGCTCCCAAGGCGCTCCCTTCCTTTCCTATACTTAAAGCTCCTATACTAGGTTTATCATTTCGTGAAAATGTTATGGTATCTCCCTTTTTTTCCAAGCTCCTACAAAAGGTTTTATGGTTAATCATTTGATGATAATGTTATAAGTTATAACTACTACATGATTAATGTTATATGGTTTAATCCATGTATTATATAGCTAAGTCAACATCCTACATGTTTTTAGATATAAATCCATCAAAATATATTAAAATATATACCATACAACAAACGCTCCTGAAATGCTCCCAAAATGGGAGCTTTTGCAAATTTTGCTTTTCGCTCTGCTCCCGCTCCCTGTTCCCAACAACATAGATCCAAACTGACAACTAAGAACTAATATTTGGTGATTTGAACGAGAGAAATAAAGTGGAGTGAATTTACTAGAAGGGGAAGTAGATGAAACCAAAAAACAGAAGTAAGAAGAAAAACCAACCTGGTGCCTTGCTATTGGGTTATGGAGTCTTTGCTCCCTTCCTAGCACTGTGTTGGATTGTGGCAGCTACTTTGGTGATGACCCTTAAAGTAATATTCTCCAAACATTCACGTGGAGGCGCCCTTGACAAATTGATTTCTTTAACCCGCAAAATCAAACACACAACAAATGTGTATCAATCAAAATCTTACAGTAAAAACCCAAGCCACTGTGCTCATTAACAAGTGGAGATAGATGTGTGATTATAGTAAACAAAAAATCTAAAGAGAGACAAGCTATAAGCAAAGTCAACTGCCTGAAGATTTGCTCACAAAACCTCGGGGACGCATTGGCAACTCAATGGGGCGATTTCACATAGCTGAATTGAAGATAAAGGGTAAAGTATCACATCTAAAATCAGCGAGGAAGGTAAAACAACTAAAGTCCAAGCTCAATATTTGCTCAAGACACAAGAGAAATCAAGCATAATAGATCTTTGTATTGCTATAACAAAAACTCTTCCAAAAGTCCATACTAAGTGTTTCCTTCTCTTTTTTAAATAAAGAACAAGAGAGAAACCAAATCCCTAATCATAAGGATTGAGGGGTCTAATGAAATTTGCCTCAAAATGAATCACTATCACATCTAAAATCAGCGAGGAAGGAAAACCGATTCTGAATGTATACTGTAGTCCTGTATGACTCGACCCAGAGGAATAGTGGTAATCCTTGATCAAATAGCATGACCTTGGTTGCTGCAACCATCGTCCTATTCTTCCGCTCTGCAATTCCATTCTGCTGTGGGGTATGGGGCACAGTGTGCTCCTTCTTGATACCCTCTGCCGAACAATACTCAATGAACTCATTGGAAGTGTACTCACCCCCATTGTCTGTCCTCAACACCCAAATCTTCTTTCCTGTTTGGTTCTCCACAAGAGTTTTGAACTCTCGGAATCTCTCAAAGACCTCTAACTTGGCCTTGATGAAATAGATCCAGGTAACTGTAGCCACTGAACAAATGGACACTCATAGGTCCACATACATCCAAATGCACCATGTCCAAGGGCTCCTTAGACTTGTGCTCACTTTGTGGGAAAGGCTTCTTGATGTTCTTCCCCAACACACAATCCTTACAATGGTTATGCTTTTCCTCCTATAGTTGAGGAACTCCAATGACTGCCTGTCTCAAATGCTTCAGTGCTCCATGGTGTAAGTGTACCATTCTCCTATGCCACAACTCACCCTGACTGCTGCTGCTGACTAGAGCCTTTGCAGGCTCAAAGTGTAATCTGTACACTTTCTTGCTCCTTCTGCCAATCACTCGATCCAAGCTCCTATCTGACCCCTTGGGCCTGATATGCACTCTATGGTCACAAAACTTCACTTGATATCCCTTGTCCTCCAGAGTGGAGACTGATATAAGGTTCTTGGTCAGTCCTGGAACATATAACACATCAACAAAATTGAGGGGTTTGCCAGACTCCCTCTCAAATGAAACAGTGCCAACTCCCTGCGCCTGATACCGTGCATCATCACCCAGCTCAACGTGGATCCCTGTTCCACCCTCTTGCAAGTCTCTGAAGAATCTCTTATGTCCAGTCATGTGACTAGATGCTCCACTGTCGATGTACCATATGCTGCTCCCTATGGTGCTTGCCATGCAAGCTATCAAACAAAACTCCTCATCGAAGTTCCTGCTAAACTCCTCCACCTCTACAGATCCAACCATCTGAGTGTTACTCTTCTTCTTCCTGTCTGGGCATTATGAGGCAAAGTGTCCCTGCTTGTGGTAGATAAAACACTTGACCTTTGACACGTCAAGGTTCTTCTTACCATCCTTCTGCCTCTTTGCCTTCCCCTTGCTCTTCCCTGTAAGGGCTAGAGCCTCCTCATCCACAATTTGTGGGGCACTGCTGGATGAGCCCGATCCTTGACCCATGCGGGTCTCCTGCACAAAGTCATCCCAAAGTTTTTGCCAATTGGGGAGATTCTCCCTAGCCACCACACCCTTGACAAAGGTGCCCCATGGCTTAGAGAATCCATTGAGGGCTGTTGTCCGCCGAATGCACACCATCAACATAAATCTTTTGGGCTGCTGTTTCCTTGAGCGGGAAATGTGTGTCCTTGGGGGCAAGCAATGAGCCAGGTACTGTCACCTGAATCCCAGCTCCTCCGTTTAGGCTAACTCCTAACGAAGCTAAGGGGGTAGTCCCTAACAAAAAGTTTTCTATGGCTCTATGTTTTTAAGTGTTTTTTGGTGTTGTGATGCGGATGGGTGTTGTTTAAGAATTTTTTGAGCTACAATAAAATACGCAATCCACGTTGCAATTACAAAACACAAATATCAAGATGAAACAATATATGACGACTTGGAATTTAAATAAGCATCCACAATATAATGACTTTAAGAATTAAAAGACAAATGGTCCAAATCAGGGTGATACATGTAAGTTTTGAAGACCAATGCCAAATGGAGTCAATGAGTGCTTGGGATGCTGCAGAGACAAGTATCGATCTAATGTTTGGGTGATTGTTTTGAAATTGTTCTCGGTTGATTTTATAGTATTTTAAGTAATCTTGTTTTTAGGTGTTTATGGAAATCTAATCGGAAATACTTTCAGTGGCTCCGTTCGAAGACATGTTGGTACCGGTGTGGATCACAAGCTAGGTGTTCAGAGAATTTAACCAGCAAGCATCCAGATTGAGTAGTACGGTGTCCCCACTTGGAATTTGCTCACTACTTGAGTGTATCTCGAATCAACGCCGGTTCGTTGGTTATGGGGTTGAAAGTTTTATTATCTTGAATCTTGCCTGATTAATTAGTCCAATACCGTTTCTGAGTGTACTCCAACTTTTTTTTAGGCTGGTCAGAGCATACTTCGGCAAGGAAACAACTAATAAATTCAAATTTTATTAAAGGGGAGTGATGAGTTGTGAATTTTAATTAGAGCACACAGATGAATCTCTTCAACAAAGAGTGCTCTTGACTCGTCTTATGACAAGTTCAAGAGTCTTTGGTTCCTTTTAAAGATAGATAAAGCATACGCAAGGAACACAACTGATTGCTCAAATAATAATAACAAATGCAAAAAATGAAACTAGCAATTAGTGGAAAGTAAATCTAAGCTAGCAATTAGTGTTCTAAAGCAAAATGAAAAGCTTATATAAGTACTGAAAATGAAACTAAGCTAAAGAACACACCAAGACACTCTTCTCCAAATGGGGAAGAAACACAAACTATGGGAGGCTTTATCCCACTTAGCCTTATTTCATTAATATTTTACAAGATAAGGGAATTTAACCCTTGAAAATGAAGAAAGTGGCTAAACAAGAGAACTTGAAGCCTTATTATGACTTGTACAAAGGAAAAAGGTTTTTTGGGTTCAGATCCTTGTCTTTTGGATCTAGCTTTGCTTGCTCTTTTTTTGCTTGATTTCGCTCTTGGTTCACCTATAAGTAAGAGCTTTAAAAAACAACTAGTGAGAGTGTTAGGAAACCAAATTTCAACTTATGATTCGAAAAAATGAAAGTGAATGAGATGATAAGTGCCCAATGAGATAAATAAGAGCCCAAAACAGGAAAACAAGACAAAAAATCAGACCTTCGAAATGAGAGGAATAGCTTGCCTTCTATGACGCAAAATGTGTGTTTTTCAATGAAATGACTTGAAATTTTTTGAAAAATAAAATTTTAAAGATTTTTAAAATATTGTAGGCTAATTTCCAGAACTGAAAAATAGAAGAAAATTGCAAAAAATCAGTCAAAAATCAACAAGCTTGAAATGGCACGCTTTTTGAGAAAATGATAAAAAAGTTAAAATATATATATTTTTGAATTTTTTCTAGTTTTTAGGCTAATTTCCAGAATTGAAAAATAGCAGAAAATGTCAAAAAATCAGCAAAAAACATCAAGATTAAATTTACACGTTTTTTGAGAAAAAGTACAAAAACTTGAAAAATATTTTTTTTTGCGAAAATTTTCTGATTTTTAAATGAATTTCCAGAATTGAAAATTGAAGAAAAACTCAAGAGAATCGGCAAGCCTAAAAGTGGAAAATTTGCACGTTTTTTCGAGAAAATTCGTGCACGTTTTCCAAGGCAAAAAAGAAGTAAAAAAATTAACTTTTAAGCACTAGTTTTGAAATTTCCAGCTAGCTGAAAATACACAAGAGATAGTGGAGAAAGAGAAGTGGCACGTAAAACAATGTGGCAATTGGGAACAAATCCCAAAGTACTTCTCAAGACAAATGCTTGGCAAAAAGAATGATGGTCTTGGGGAAAAAACCTAGAGGTATTTGGCACTTAAAAAAATGGAAAATGAAAAAGTAACAAGCTGAGTAAAAGGAAATAATGGATTTACAAGTTTATAATGAAGCTAGGATCTTAGATCTAGTAAAAATTAAAGATTTAAAATAGTAGATCTAAACCCAAGCAAATAGATCAAAGTGTGAAATTTTGATTTACTTAGCTAATCATAATGCAAGATCTAGAGATATGAAAGATTTGAGAGCATTGCACTATTTGGAAAACAAATCAAAAGATAAAACTTGTGAGTGTAGTAGACCTGCTTTGTAGTAACCAATGTAACCAAGAGATTTTTTGAAGTAGTTTGTTTGATGGATGGGGCATGCAAGCTTTGTTTCTTGACTTTTTGAAGTAGAAGCCTCCTTTGGGAACTTGTAGGATGAATGTATAAACCAAGCAAAAGCTCTTGCACCTGGGATAATACCTGAAAGCCACAAAACTCAAGAGAAAAGCATAGATCAAATAATATTTTGCTAGATTGTTAGCCTTCTAATCACAAGATCATATACTGAAGAATCAAAAGAGATGAGCTAAGAATCGTATCACTTTAAACAAGATGAAGCATAGCATACAAAGAACTCCACATAGACCTCCAAAGTCTTTTTGCTTTATTCAAATTCAAAAGATATTACAAATTTCTCCAGAGTGTACTTGCACAAATTCTCCATCTGTAAATGAGAAGAAGAGCCTCTTATTTATACAAAAACGAAAGAAAATAGGGCTCAAATCCCTAAATCCGGACTAAAAGTAACACCGGAGCAATTGAATGAGCTTGGCATGATGATTTGGAGTTGAACTGAGCTGCAACTGAGATAAGATTGAGTTGTAATGAGGGGGGGGGTGAGGTCGCTCACCCCCCCTTGTAATGATCACCGGGCCAATAGATAACAATTATGTCAACCCAAAAACGAATTTGACCAAAGAGGGCGAATTTCTGATGGATAGTTCAACTGCTGCACTCCGTTACTTGATCTGAAATTGACCGATGTTGATTGGAATCATCATAAATGCTCCGTGTCAAGCTAATTAGCTCTTTATTTTATTCAATTTGGCCTTTTTTGAAGATATTTTGATTTTCTTCAATTTATTATTTTTTATTATTTTAATTAATATTTCTCATTTTTTGGGTTTTTTGAGAAAATATTGATTACAAGGCCAAATAATAGTTCGAAACTTAGAATAAGTGTGTCTAGGGGCTAAATGAATGTTTTGGCTTAGAAAATAAGTGTTTATTTGCCAAAAACACCTTGGGACCATTTAATTATTACAAAATGAAAATTTCCAATTAAACCATGGTCAAAATGGTTTAATTAATTGAAAAATTTAATTAATTCTCTATAGTCAAAAAATAAAAAATCACTACGTGTTCGGGAAATTTGTTTTCGGACATTGTTTTAATGTATCATGGGCCTAGGAAATGACCATAAAACATACAAATAATTTCTAATAAGTTCATATTTACTAGTTGGACTCTAATAACCCCCCAGTGCCCAAAATTCAAAATCGGGCATTCCAGCTATAGGCAAAGCATAATTGACAAGAGAAAAAACTCCCTGGAATACCTTAGTTGAAAATTACGTCTTAGGGGACCGAGTCACTCAAAACCCCTACTAAAACACTTATTACAAAAACCCCATGGGGCATGGTCATTTAAACATAAAAATAAAAATGACTAGCCAAAATTGGCTAGGCAAAACATTCTGAACTTCTGCTGCACTGAATATGAACATTGACCATGTTCATCAAATTGAGGCTCAACAGGAGATTCAACTATGGTATGAAATAGTCGGTAACAAGGGCTATCCGAACTAGCTCCTCATCATCAGTCTTAGAGAAAACAGCTCCAAGCTCATCCTTGATCTGTGTGAGCCTCGTGAGATAAGGCACCACTCCTTCTCCGTTGGCCATCTTGGTGCTGCGCATCCTCTCTTGCAACACCATCTTCCGTTTTTCGTTCTTGCTTTGGTACAGACTCTCTGAATTCGTCCACATCTATGTTGCGGTCTTCTTACCAAAAATGTGAGGAACTATATGGTCCTTCACTCCATCCATGATAATCAACATGGCTCTAGAATCAATCTTCTTCCAAGCTGCTAGATCTGCCAGATCTGTGGGTGCAACCTTCGTGGAGTCAACGTGCTCCTCTGCATCATTGACATCTAGGATCCTTGTGATCCTTTCTTTCCATGTAGGAAAGTTGTGAGCACCTTGGAGTCTATCCTCAACTCTCAACTGCATGACCATAGCGAATTGTACCTGTAAAACCCTAGATCTTCAATCCAAGTTTGTGTCTTCAATAGATCTGCCCCCGATCTATCGCTGCTGCTGCAAATCTCTCAGCTTTAGCTCACCAAAGCTCTGATACCATGTAAAATTTTCTTTAATATTCAAACTAGGGCTAAATAGTGCATGCAAATCTCTACTGATAACCACACATGAATATCTTTTACAGTATGCGGCGGAATATAAAACTAAGAAATAAATCACATCACATCACAATATTGACATTATTATTTTGGGTATGGAAACCCCCGAAAAAACCCAAGATGGGAAAACTGGTGCAACAGTCAGATATAGATTTTATTATGAGAAAATATGGAACTTTTACAATCATTGCAAATTCACCCAAACCTAGCGAATGTAGTACCCGGCAGAATCATTGGGCAAATCCTAGCTAAACCTCAACACCCTCCTATGTGAGTGTACGACCCAGCTGTACGAAGCTCGGTGATCCTGCTGCTTGCTCCTTCGTCTTTGCAGCTAAATCCTTTGTCTGACTTTCTCTCTCTATTTATATCTTGTCTCTGTCGTAATACAAGTGTGTGTGTCCTCTCCACCAATTGATCTCTCTTTTATAACTTTAGGTAAAGCGAAAACCCTAATTTCACTTTCACTTTAACTAGTGTTTCACTAAAGTTAATTTAGATCACTTTAATATATTTTCCAAAGTAAACTTAGGAAAAGTAAATTAAATACAACTGGTTTCCTAATTTAAGTCTTTTGCATGCAAGAACACATGCATGTAGGAAGACCTTCCTTGTTGCTACTAGTTTAACACAATATTAATGGGAGTTGCTCTGAATGGGTTTCTTGTTGCTTCAATGTCCCATACCAATCAAAATCATGCCATATATCAATCTGAAATGTCCACTATCAAGCTGCTCCAAATAATTAAAATTGGACATAGGCCTTTTTAATCTTAACTTAGGAAAATCTATAAATTAAAGCCTATTAATCCAAAATGGCTGAAAATCATACTTGGAGGGGTCCAATTGGTCTCCAAAGCCCGAAGTATGATAAATGACAATGCATGATGACCACTTACTATTGGTCTTGATGACCAAGTAAAAAAGTTGAAACATTAAACATTGGTAAAATTTTGACGATTATGCCCAATGATGAAAGGACACATCTAAAACCTCTATAAGGATGAAATAACATCTCTAATGATAAATATTGTTAGTGCACTAGAGCTACAATACTTACATCACACAAGTGATCCATGTGACGCATCGCATAGCTTCATCGTAGGAAATATTGCATAAAATAATACATAGCATGGAGTTAGTTTTTTATATTCATGCCACCATCTGAACTATTATCAAGAATATTCCAAGGATCATTCTTGTCTTGGGTGAAGTGGATGGTCAAATCAAATGGCTAGTTATGTGAAGGGTTGGTTAAGGATGACACTTTGACTCAAGATAAGGGGATAAAAGGGGAGTTTGTGACATTCATTAATCAAACAAACGAGGGAGAAAGTGTCTCACAAATGGATGATGTGCTATAATATGACACTTCTTTGACCTTGACAATTAGACTCAACCCCTCTCCTTCTTGGACTTTTCTTCATTGACCAACTTTCTTTTACTTTCTTGGATTTCTTTTCTTGTATTTTTTTTTCTTTTTAGACTTTGGCCTTTACTTTTCTTTAAGGAACAAACAAGTTTAGAGTTGCTTTTTTTCATTATTGCTTGATTTTGCAACTTAAATTAGTCTTTTTTACTTTCTTCATTTCGGTACAAGGAAGCTTGGATTGGGAGCTGCTTCATGTTCCCTTTTGAGGCATTGAAGGGGGCAAAGCGTTTAGTGTTTCAGGACTAGGGAGTACATTTTTAGCAATTGGCCGACCTTAGCACGTAGCCAATTAACAATGGTTTACAAGAAGAAAGGCATATGGGGTTGGAAAGTGATAATCCTAGCACATGGCCAATCAATCGGGCTTTACAAGAAAAAAGGCATAAGGTGGTAGAATACCAGTTCTCTTAGGTACATTGCCAAGTAACAAGGGTCTATAAGAAAAAAGAAACATAAGACTTCAGGAAACCTTGTTGCACACAACAGAGCAGAGACACCAAGGAATAACATGGAGGCTTTCATAATGAAGAAGTCACAAAGGGGAGATCAAGAGCCAATCAATCAAGTCTAGGCCAATGGCTGTCAGGATGCAAGCGTGACATGAGTTGGAAAATGAAAATGTCAATAGTGAAACCAAGAGAAGTTTGTGATCCATGTAATGACTAGGAGATGTACTCTATGATGCAGGAAATACCACTCTTGCCCTCGTTTCACCTGCGTTTCCAAGCTAAAACATTGAAATGCGTTCCATACGTCCCTGAAACATGTTTCAGGTTGTATGAAACGTGTTGCCCATATGGGAAAGATGTTTCATACAACCAGAAACTTGTTTCAGGTATGACAAACCGTACGGTTACGCATTTCCTTGAAAAAGATGCCCGAAACTTCAAAAAAATCGTTTTTATTTTTTATTTTTATGATGTTTCTAATTGGAATAAGAAAGGTCTAGAAGGTGGAAAGAGAGAGGAAAATGGTTATAAAAGGAACCTTGGGATCATTCCTTCCTCACTCCAATTTTGAAGAGCGATTTGGGAGAAGAGGAGAATTTTGTGCAAGGGAGTAATTCATCTTTAAGCAAGGGAAACTACAACCATCTTTTATTGGTGAGCATGTTGTTTTTTTAGTTTTCATGGGGTTTATGCTTCCTGTTTGCATTTTCTTTATTGCAGATTTGTTGTTCATCGTTTTCATGGGGTTTTGGCTTCCTTTTCTCATATGATTTATTGCTTCCAACCTAGTTACTATGTTAGCCTCTAAGTCCAACAAGAGGGCTGCATATTATCCTCTATGGAGGCATTTTTAGAAGATGTCCAGATGTGCAGGTGGTGGTTCATTGGAATGATGATGTACTCTTTGTAATGTTTAGTTTAAGGGCTCTTACCCAAGAGTGAAAACTCATTTGTTGCATGAATCAGGGAAGGGTATTGAATCTTGCCAAAAAAAAATGATCCAGTTTAGAGGAGGAAGTATCAAATTGAGCAAGATGAGGCTGATAGGACAAAAATAAGACATGAGCAAATTTCTATTGCTGCACCTCTAGCTCCAGAAAATGAGCCAAGAATTGTGCAAGAAGTAAGGAAGGGGAGGGGAGCTCAACAACAATAAGAATAAGCCTCAAAACTTGTCGATAGAGGATCATCATCAACATCTCCTTCAATAAAAGAATGTAGAAGACATACCTTGTTTCATTCTCGACCAATTCCTTAAAAGTTTTGAAACATCCAAAAGCTTTTGGCTTCCTGTTGAGAAGACATACCCATGTCATTCTTGTATAGTCATCAATAAGTAGCATAAAATATTGTTCACCATTCAATCCTTTGCTCTTTGTTGGTCCACATAAGTCAGTATGAAAAAACTCCAAAGGTTTTGTAGAAGAATGCTCTTTTGTCTTGAAATGTACTCTTGTTTGTTTTCCATGTTGACAGTGTTCACATACAGTGTTAGCGGGCTTTGCAACTTTTGGCATATTCCGAACTGCTTGGTTTTTGTAGATTTTGACCAAATTGTCAAAATGTATATGCCCCATTCTTCTGTGCCAAAGCCAACTTTCATCCTCTTTTCCCAAGTGACATTTTTCGGACTCAATCTTATCCAACACGTATATGTTGTTGGGAGTCCTAGTGGCTGTGGTTACTTTCCTGATCCTTGTTTCTTTATTCTGCATTCTCTTGAGTTGAAGAGGAGTTCATGTTCTTGATCACACATCTGACTGACACTCAATAGATTATGCTTCATGTTGTCTATAAGCAAGACATTTTCAACCATGGAGGTTTTACTTCCAAGCTTTACTGTCGTTTCCCAATATTTTTCCCGAATTGTTATTTCCAAAAAAGACAGATACTTTGTCCTTTTCAATATTAGCAAAAGCACTTTTGTTACTTGTCATATGCTTGGAGCAACCGCTATCAAAATACCATTCACCAAAGCGGTTATTCTGAGCTTGAAGAGCAACTGCACATTCATAGTTATTTAAGTTTTCCTTGCATTTGACCCATACCTTGTGATGTCCCCCCTTTTGATTGCTGGACCTTTCCTCATTTCTTACTGTTGGTATCTTCATTCTGCAATCTCTAGCTATATGTCCAAAGTTGTTACACTTGATCTCAATGGACCAAGTTTGTTATTGTACTGTGGCCATCTGAGGCTTGCAGGGTTATTTCTTGTTTCAAAATTTCTTCTTTGAAAACAATTTACAGCTTTGTGTCAAATTTTTCCACATGTAAACCAGTACACATAAAAGAAATGTCCATACCTGGGAACAAATGAAGGAGTTGTTCTTCTGAGATCTTGTCTTTCTGCTGGCCCTCCTTTTGGTGTGGATTGTTCTGGTTGGCCTTCGATCTCTTATTCATTAGTGGAATCCTTGACGACTTCTGCATAGCTTATTGGCTTCTCTTCATTTCCTGTTGTCATTGAGCTTGAGGCCTCATCGGTAATTTGCTTGTATCCTATACTAGTCTTGTCGAAAAATGGCTTTTGATTGCTAATGATCTGTTCTAGAATCTTGGAGCTGTTTTCATAACTCTTGCCAATATCTTTTGTTTGTAATTTGGATTTTAGAGATACTATCTCAACCTCAATATTTTCCTTTTCTTTCAAGGTTTCCATCAACTGTTCGGCAAGAGAGTCTTCAATTCTTTTGGCATCTTCTAGTTTGACCTTCAGATCAATAATGTTTTGTTCAAACCCTTGTGCTTCTTCCTTAAGCACTTTGTTCTCTTTCCTAGCTTTCTTTAGGTCTTTCAAGGCGCTTATGAGTTCTGCTTCAAGATCTATCTCACCTTCAGTTTCAGATTCTTCATCACTATTAATAACCTCATTTGAGTTTATTGCCGTGAAGAGTACCTTCTTTGGTTCACTGTCATTCTCGGAGTCCTCATTGGATGAGTTGTTGTTCCTGTTTGTATAGAGATTTTTCTTCTTTGCGAACTTGCCTCTTTTCTTATCCTTGTAATTATTGTACTTCTTGTAGGGTTTGAAGCTGCCATCTTCATCACTATCTGAGTTCTTTGCATATGGACATTTAGAAGCAACATGACCTATCTTTCCAAATGACAAACATTTGAGAGGTAACTTACCTTTGTATTTCCCAGTACCTCTCTTCAACTTCCGTACAAAGTTAGCTATTTCCTCATCATCAGATTCATCACTTGTTGGCTTTCCTTTTGTTGATTTGTTCTTCCCGACTTGTTTGGAGGATACTTTGAATGCCGCTTCCTTTCTAGATGTGTCCTTGTCTTCAATTCTCATTTCATAGGCCACAAGAGTCCCATGTAGCTGATCCACTGTCATAGTCTTCAGATCTGTTCTTTCTTCTAGGGCAGAGATCTTAGGTTTGAACCTTTTGGGAAGAGTCCTTAGAATTTTTCAAACAACTACGACCTCATCAACTTCTTCACCCAAGCCTCTGATGGTATTCACAAGTTGATCAACTCGAAGAATATAGGCTCCGATGTCTTTGTCCTCATTCATCCTCAGATGTTCAAATTGTCCTCTGTACATTTGAAGTTTGGCTTCCTTGACTTTACTATCTCTTTCATATGTGGTTTGGAGTTTGTCCCAAGTTTCCTTTGTAGAGCGACAATTCATCACTTTGGAAAAGATAAATTCATCTATAGCACCCAGAAGGTGATTTCTGGCTTTTGAATTGTTATTGTATTGTATCAAGTCATTTGGATCTGTTCATACGGTCTTTGGTGTCTTGTACCCATTTTCGATACTTTGCCATATCTCTATTCCTTGAGCTTCCACGTAGGCTCTCATCCTTATGCTCCCGAATGCGTAGTTGGCTCCATCAAACAAGGGTGATCCACTTTTACTTTATTTAGCAAACTTGCCCATGGCTGCCTTCCAGCGGTTAGACTGTCTTTGAAGGAGCCCGCTTTGATACCAATTGTTGAAAAATTGAGATGGGGGGTGATTCAGTATTTGCATAATTATAAATTTTTTAATCAAGAGCAAGTTGCTAATCACCAATCATAGCATATCATCAATGTTCATGAAAATACAGAAATGCACAGTACACAATATTTTAACGTGGAAACACAAGTCCTGGGGGTAAAACGACATAAGCCTTTTTAAAAATAAATTTGACCCAACAACAACTGGAGTAACAAATTTAATACAACTTTTCCAGCGACAACCCCTTAGGCTTCGTCAGCTACAATTGACAAATTGCTACAACAGCTTAACTCACAAGATTGTGAGCCCTAGCACCACCCTTCCACCCTCAAGAAGAAGAAGACTCAACCTGTGGACCTGTCAAAACCAATCATTGAACTTGCTGTTGGTAACCTTTGCTCTCACCTCACTGCCAAATCATCACTGTATACTGATAGTCATATAACTGCCACACACTGTTTGTGTACATCATTGTACACCTCATCATGCACATTCACTGATCAACTAGTTCTGCTCTGCTTTCATCGATCATCATCATAGTGTATTATTAATTATCATCATGGTGTATAAGTATGCATCATCTTCATAGGGTATGCATCATCATCATAGAGTACACATTATAGTGTACAGGATAGCATCATCACATCATAGCATGCATCATCATCATATGTGTACATCAAGTATAGGATTGCATTATCACATCATCACATTCATGCATCATAGTGTATAGGAAAGCATCATCAGATCATCATAGTATGCCTCATATATGCGTCATCATCATAGAATATAAATCACTATGTATTTACTTCACACATTACTGTACATATAAATATACCACTTTATGTCACTGTACATTCATTACTGTTCATTGATTTGTACATACATTGTCATGCCTGAGTATATCTCATTCATTGGTTGCATACATACATACCTTGATCTGTGCATGTCAAAGACTCACACTTGGGCTATGTATGTCTTCTGTAGAAGACCCCAAACAAGACAACCTTGGACTTGAAGATGACCTCAACCACTGTAGATGACTTCAAAAACAACTTGAGACTGTGTGTAATTGTTGTAGATGGTGATCACTGTAAGTATACTGTAGAAGACGTTTTAAAACTGTTATGCCGAGGAAGACTTTGAAAACTCGAGTCTGTTTGTGTCCAAAGGATATCAGCTGTGAAGGCTCAGTCTTGTCATCAAACAACTTTGTGAAGAAGGCAGCAATATCATCAACCAAAACTCTATCAAGCACCAAAAATTCGGACAGTTCAAGTACATAAATTCGGACTGTATGTTGGCAGCAGTAACCATCACTTGCAAATTCGGACTGTATGACAGCTGTGTAAGAAAGGTCTGTGCTAAAAAGCAGATCTCACACTGTTTAAGCAAAGATTCAAACTGTAGTTACTCTCCAAAAACTCAGACTGTTCAAGTGCTAAGGAATACCCAAATTGGGACTGTGTATGTGCGTGTAAAACCTCAAAAGATAAGATGAAAGAGATGTTTCTGTTGTAGCTTCGACCTCAGCTGAGCGAAAAATCTCAGTCCAAACTCTCCTTCTCAGTCTACGAGTTCCCGCAGTCAACTATGTGTTAGTGCATATGTTTACGATGAAGGTTATGATAACCTTTGTGTATAAGTACACCTAGCTAGGCGTTGAGAGCTAGATAGGGCCGACTTCATCAATTTATTAAATTTAGATTTGTTTTACCCTATGGGTCTGACTTCAAGGGAAGGTTAAATAAAGCTTTATTAATTTTAAATTTCATTTTATCACTCAAACACTTAAGGGGCTGACCCTGACCTTTTCAAGGAGACACAATGGTAGAGGTTCCAAAGGAAGGTCATTTTAAGTTTTAATATTTTAATTCTTTTGTTAAGATCTTAAGACTTGGCAAGGGTTCAGGGTTTGACGTTTAGCCACCAATGCTACCACAAGAAAAGGGAGTGCTTTACTAGCTACCAAGGGTACACCATAGTACCAAGAACCCCATCCTCATGACCATAAAGTGATCAAGTGTGTGGGTCCAAGGACTCCCTTGAACACTAAGACCATCTCACCTACATCATTAACACTTAGATGACCCTCACCACTTCACCATTTTTCCAAGGGTACTAAGGACCATTAACCCACCACCTGTGGGAGGCCAAGTCTTCTCCTAGGGTATCATGATCCCCAAATGACCACATAATGGGTCATTTGGTCTATTTGGGGTCCTACAACTTCTTCAACCCGCCAAGGACACTTTCTAGGGTATTAGGGCATAGGTTGAGGGCCTGAGGAACCATAGAAACAACTTAGGGAAACTTAAACACAATAGAGGGTGAACAGGGCTTTTGGCATTGTCCCAAGGGCTCCAAGGGCTTCAGCCTTGGGCTTGGACAAGGTCAAAAGGTCTCCTTTGACATTGATAATCACTTGACATACTTCTAACCCTTAGGGGCTCCTCAAGGGGCATCAAGACACATTGACACACCTTTTGGCATCAATGACAATTTAGTCAACAAACTATTCTACTCAAGAAGGAGAAGGAGCTTGTGGAGGATGTTTTAGCACCAATTCGTACTTCATGGCAGGGCTTGGGGGTCACAATTGTCTCGAATGGATGGACAGATACTACACGTAGGCCATTAATAAAATATCATTGCCACTTCGTCAAAAGGAGAAATGTTCAACAAGGTCGAAGATTGTTTAGGGAAAGTAAATGGAGCTTAGTTCATTGTCAATATTTTAGGCATAGCTATTTATCAAATAGGGTCGGTTAAGATGGTTTAGGTTATCACGGATAATGCACCATTTTGCAAAGTTGTAAGTTTGATTATTGAGAGCAGGTATGAACACAATTTTTGTACACCTTGCATTGTCCATAATCTGAATTTGATCTTAGAAGAGATTGACATTAAAGTTCCATGGATTAAGGAACTCATAGGGTAAGCAAAGGAAATTATCAAATTCATCACCAACCACTACTAGTCTCGACTCTCGAGCAATATTTTGACAATTCACCAAATTGGAGTTGTTGAAATTTGTCGAGATAAGATATGCCTCCAACTTCATCATGTTGCGCTGCCCTGTTGAGGTTAAACAACCGTCAGTTTCTATGGTGGTGAGCCAACTTTGGGTTGAGTGGAGTCAAGTAGATTTAGAGCAGGGAACTATGGTGTGTGGATTGTGCCTTGATGAGGAGTGGTGAAGCAAGTTAGATTTCTTGCTCAAGTTCATAGCGCTTGCATTGGAGCATCTTCAAAATCTTGACACAAACCAACCTTTTGTGGGAGAGGTTTATGATGTCATGGATACAATGGTTGAGAAAACTATGGAAATTATTTCATAGGAGTCTCCCTACCTATTATTTGTTGATGCTGATTTTGTTGATTTGGTGCAACAAATTATTCTTAATAGGTGGAACAAATTCAACACCCCATTGCATACATTAGCACATGCCCTAAAATTGATATTTTATAATGAAGAGCTCATTGCTGCCAGCAATGGGAAGAGGGAGGCACCAAATAAGAATAGAGAGGTTGTTAATGGAGCTAAAAAAATGCTTCTGAGAATGTTTCCAACTAATCTATAGAGGGAGGTAAAGGAAGGATTTGCAAATTTTGTTGTAGGATTGAATGGATATTCGAATGTAATAGCTTTGGAGGAGAGAAGCACCATGCGTCTAGGGAGGTGAATGAAGAATTTGCAAATTTTACTGCAGGATTGAATGATTATTCAAATGTAATAGCTTTGGAGGAGAGAAGCACCATGAGTCCAGGGAGGTGAAGGAAGAATTTGCAAATTTTGCTGTAGGATTGAATGAATATTCTAATGTAATAGCTTTGGAGGAGAGAAGCACCATGAGTCCAATTAGGTGGTGGATTTGTCATGGAACAAATGGTGTACATTTGCAAAATATTGCCATTCAAATTCTTTCACAAGTGGCAAGCTCTTCATTGACATAAAGAAACTGGAGCACATATGGTTTTATTCATTATGTGAAGCGCAACAAGTTGAATTCATAAAAAGTTGAGGATCTTGTTTTTGTCCACTCTGACCTTCGCCTTGGAACTTGTAGGGGTTCAGAATATAGTAGTTTTCCTTCTAAAGAATGGGATGCGGTTCATAATTCTCTAACTTGGACCTCTGTCTTATCGCCTTGAATATTGAGGAACCTAGAAGTGGAAACGACCTTTATTCTTCCACTGCATGTTCCACTGCTATTCGTTCTTCTTGTTCTATTTTTGAGAAGGATTATGAAGATGAGGTTGATGACTATTAGTCTTTAGTTTTACAGAATTTACTCTTTATTTCTATGTTGCATTTTACTTGCAACCTCTTACTTAAAGCAAGATTTTGGATATATATGTTACATGTACAAGCCTCATGTATAACGGTTGTTTTGGGATATATATTTACTAGCCTCATTAATAAAGGTTGTATGTGGAAATTATGTTTCATGTCCATTCTTTTAAAGAGGAGCTCCCAAAGAACATAATCAAAAGCTTTTTGAAAGTCTACAATGTTGAAATTTAACATGTGTATGATAATTATAAAAAGTGTAGACTGTAATAGAGATAGTACTTGAGATTTTAACAACAGTTGAACATGTGCAACAATAAGAAATCATTCACACAATTGAACACAAGATTTTTCACGGAGAAACCTTTTAAGGACAAAACCCCAAAGCATTAATAATTCATTCTCTAAATGAGATGACCGAGTTTGTACATGAGCAGAGAATATGTTCACAGAACTCTGAGATGAATGTATGAAAATTTTCCAAACTGAGTAAGACCTAACGGGCTTATACTCTACTGTTGTTGTTGCCACGTGGTCTTGACCTGCTATTGCCACGTGGACTGTACCTGCTGCGTTGACTGTATCTTTTGTGCTGCTGTGACTGTACCTGTTGCGTTGACTGTTGCCACCTTAGCAAAGGCTGCTGGCGGCTTGTTGTTGCCTTCGTGGCCTGCTGGTGCCACTACTGTGAGCTGCTACTACCCCAAACTCCTCACGGTGAGCTCTGTTGCCACCACCGTGAGTTGTTACTACCTCCACCGAGAGCTGTAGTGGCTCTGCTGCTACTGCTCATCACCACCAAGACTACCCTCCACCGTGAGCTGTTGACGTGTCGTGAAGGAAGAAGCCCTAACAAGATTAGAGTTGCCACGCTAGGGAAGAGATAATGAATAAAAAACCTAGCCATGAATTTTCCTCAGTGAACCACAATTGGGATGAAAACCTCAGTCAATGAGTTGTTTTGGAGAAGTCAAGTGATCTTGGATGATGATAAAATGTTTTGCAATTATTCTTCATTTATAGTCCATCAAACATAATATGTTGGTTCCACATAATTAGGAAGTTGACATTAGGGCTTCCTTTCTTTTTCATCTTTGACCCTTGACTTTTAATGTTTTGTGGTTCAAAGGTCTTTTTGGTGTTTGTCTTGTGCCACTTGGTCCTTCATTTGACGGTCACTTGGACCAAGGCAAGGGTTACAAGGTCCTTCAAGTGTTTTTGTGAATACAACAAGTTTTCTCAAGAGTTCTTCAGGGTCCTCGTGGTTCATTCATGCTCACTTCAAATTACATCTTCATAAATAAGGGGAATTATTAGATGCTTTATCTTGATCTCGTCGTTGCCACCGAGATCAAGTTCTAGGTCTCTCAACCAGGGGTAGCTAGTCTTTGGAGATGGTCTCATAGCCCATAGATTAAGGAGAGGAGTGTATCACTTGCCCAGACCCAGTCTAGGACATATGGTAATGCCTTGGTAACTGAGTAGGTGCTTAATCCCCAAGCTGCATCAGATGACTCAATGTCAAATACTTGATAACTGACCAAGTGCCTCCATTCTCCCAAAGAAATACACCCAGTCCCAAGTTGAGGTCCTAGTCCCAGATTAGGTTAAATTCTTGGTAACTGACCAGGTGCCTCCATTCTCCCAGATAATGGCTCTTAGCACCAGGCTGAGGCCCTAGTGCCAGACTGGGTTAATTTCTTGGTAATTTCCAGGTGCCTCCATTCTCCTAGAGAATGGGCCTCAGCCTGTAATGTCCTCTTCTACTTAAGCACCAGAAGTACCTGCTAACCTATTTAATTCCCATAGGTTCGAGTGGGTATTATGGAAAAAGGGAATTGACTGAGGACATGTAATAATAGGAGTAGAGTAGAGCATTCATTCAGTATTATTAAGTCATCGATTTAGTAAAGAAAAGCCTTGTTTCTTCAGGCTTAAAGTCAACGAGCAATTGGAATTGCATGCATGCAAAAAGTAAAGTGTAAACCCTAAAAGTGACATGCATACCCTAAAAATACATGCTAAAGCTATATAAGTAGGGTAGTTAAACCAAAAAGATCATTGATGATTATTATTATTGAGTTTGGCTTCTAGAGCAGCAGCAGCAGGTGCCGCGACAACAAGTTGGTGTTGGAGACGAAGGTCTTCAGCGAGCAAGTATTTTCGACAGTGAAATCTATCTGTCCTAATCACTTCCGGATAGATCATCCAGATCTATCATCAACTATTCATCATATTCATTCTTGTTCAGCTATCCAACAGACAGAGAGAGATTTTATTGCAGGTTCACGATTTGCTACTGGGGAACAACTGGAAATCCTCAGAACAATTCGTTGGGCTCAGAATCTCTGAGTTTCTTCTGCATGTCATCACTATTCTTCTCCGCAGGATCACACCACTCAATTGGGTGAATATCAGTCCATTCAATACACTTCTGGAGCAGTTATCAACAAAATCGTGAAAGAGGGAAGACACCACCTATCCAAAGCATATCAATTCACTAGGTCTCCTGCAGGGGTTAAAACTTGTGCATGCTTCACTCCATCTCTTCAGGGAACTCATACGACTATACCTGGAAAGTCTCAGCCGCATCGGACACCCACTGCCTCAAAAACGTGAAGGAGAGCACTAATTGGGGACGTTTTCTCAGCTTGGATGTCAACTCCTGGAGTGCAACACTATCTCACCTTTATCCTTCTTGCATGGCTTGCATGCTTCCTATATATTGAAGGACTATCATCACTATTATTATTGGTATGTGTCCCTTCTCTCACGAAAAGTTGATTTCCTATTATTTCCCAAGATCAACTATATTTTAGGGCCTTTTGGCACGACACTGTTTAGCATACAAATTTTTATTATCTTTCTATCACAACTGAAGCATTGAACCCACAAACATATTATCAAAGCATAATAGAATGAGTTGAGATATTACAGTGGTCTCAGAGCATGTTCCTTGCGAGCTGTGGGCTTGAACATGAACAGTAAAGGAATCCAGAAGAAACTACCTTTGTGACTTATAGAAGGAGGAAGGGCAGGTACACAAAGGATCTGGAATTTGAAGATATTAAGTTAGAAGATACAGATTTAGACATGGACCCCACAGGAATACACTCTGCTAGAGGAAAGGGAACAAGGGAAAAGGAAGACAGGTTGGCATTTCATAGCTTAGTTAGTGCATTAAATGACCTAGCTAAAGGGTAGGAAGAAGTTTTGCATGCTATAAACAGGTTGGCTCTTCAACCAAAACAGGGTGAGAACAGTCTACCGATTTCATCAGGAGATAGAGGATCCACCAGTAGCAGCGGAAAACATGTGTACACTAATATGCACAACACTCCTCACATATACAATAAACCTTCCAGATCCACTATGTCTCACTTTCTGGAAAATGCCATTGCAGGACCAGTCATGCTAGCATAACCTAATGAACCATTTGGGGCTTATCTACAGGCATACATGGATTTGGAAGATGAGTTCCATCCAATTATGTCATTCTCATACTTCTGCAATATGAAATGCAGGAACCGACCAAGGAATTTTAACATAGGGTCTACCTAGATCTATGAATTACCGAAAACTGTGGGCAAGTTGACCATTCCTAATTTTGAGGGATCTTGCGGTTGTTCGGTGAGAATATGGGTCCAAAAGTTGGATACTTATTTCCAACTAAACCCTATGATTGAGACAGATGCCATTAAATTGGCTACATTACATTTGGACGACGAGGCTCATAAGTGGTGGTACCATGGGTTAATGACGCTGGGTCAGAACACCATAAGTTCATACAGTGATTTTACACAGAGGCTCATGGAGCGGTTTGATAAAAGGGGCCCAAAGATCCATTTCAGAGAGTTAGCACAACTCAAACAGACTGGCAGTGTCGAGGCCTTCATATCAGAGTTTTAGAGAGTAGCAGTTATGGTGATGGATGTGTTTGAGAGCAGGTTGTTTATGTTATTTACAGAAGCCTTGACCAAACCTTTACGTGGGTGAGTGAAAGCCTACAAACCTTCTACTCTACAGGATGCGATCAGTAGAACTCGAGATCTACAATATTCATTAGTGTAGAGAAAATGAGGAGGAAGGTACTTGAAGAGGCTGCCCTATTAAAATGGTTTAATACCGAGTTCCCCCAAGTTTTCGGGATGCAGGTGTGGGGAAACGCACATTGGGGACGTGTGGAGACCACCCCCAATTTTAGCATAATTCAGAGGGGGCGGGGTGGCGGCGGGACGTCCAGGTCTTAAAGAAATTTAATATTAGAAATTATTAAATCCCAACCATAACAATTCGATGATTCATCCCATGTAAATTACTAAAAGTAAATAATAAATAGTAAATACTAAGTTTATCATTGTGCAATGTAAATCAGAATATAACAAATTAATAATACAAACACGTTAGACAATTCATTATAATAATTTTCAAATTTGTCATTTGAATCTTTATATTCATATTTATAATTTTAGTCATTGTAATTAAAAAATTGAATCAATGATATTGCATGCTAAAATAGTGAAATAGTAAATTACTAAAGACTAGACCTGAAATAGAGACTAAACAACAATTAAAATTAAAATTTTGTTTTTTTAAACTGAAATTGGGAAAATCGTGGGGGGCGTCTAAGAGCCTCCCAATTTCAGGAGGGGGCGTGTGGGAGCCCCCCTTCATCGGAACACGTTGTAGAACAGGGGGACGCACCCCCTTATGCGTTTTCGAGAGTTTCCTAATTTTGGGGACGGTGGGAAACATTTCTCTTGGAGTCCTCGGGGCACAGGGGGCGAGTCCCTGTGTAACACTGGTTTAATATAATGTAAAGGAACATATGATGGGAAGATAGAGAGAAACTGCTGAAGAGATTAGTCTCTTGATCAACCAAGGGGAAAAAATGGAGTCATAGAGGAACAATTTAATAGGGCCTTTCTCATATGTCAATAAGGGGGGGAGGTCTCATCAACAACCAAGCTCTGCTTAACAAGGTTACAAGAATCATGGGTGCTGTCGGAATCGAAAGAAGAATCCGCTACGGATTCAACACTTTTGAAAATAGGAGTTGGGGAGTCAAAACCCTAAGCTTATTTTTTAAAAATATATATTTTATATTTATATTTTACATTGTAGGGCCTATAAAACATTATCAATAACACCTTTGGGATTAAATCCATATTAGATGGAAAAAGTAGTAGTTTTTGACAAAAGAACCAAATAAGATACCACTAATAGGGATCGCTGGTCAACATGGAATTCTGATTTTGACCTCTATTTCGACGAGATTCCAGTACAGAATCTTAGCAGGGGGCTGATTCCTGTAACTCTTTTAGTTAATAAAGTGCAAGAACATGCATATATCTTTACATTGTAATTTATGTGCATTTTGACTATTATCCTAGGTAATAATATTATTAAATAGAGCAAGCCAAGTAATTTTTTTGACTTTGAGTGGACTTTGTTCCAAATCATCTCCCACTGCTAAAGCCTACCACCTAGTTAGGTCTTGAGCTATCATGGCGTTATATCCTAATTTAGCGGAAAGCGTACATGTGGATTTGTTCCAAGTCCATTTCATTCTTTCTTGTGATTTTGTAAAAGAAGTGCACTATGATTTAACATAAGAATATAATTTGACCATTTTATTGCAAAGTCACCATGCATATTTAGATCTTTAGTTGACATCCAAGATTGAAACCAACTCCTTGGTGCGCCAAGTATGGATGCATTTTCTAGCTTTGTTTTACCTTGCCTATGTTGTTCTGCCATACGTTCTTTTGACTGTGATTACCAATTTAGCTATGTAGCACATGAACCGTTCCTAAATTTTAGGAAATTTGTTCCTGAAGTTCCAACGTTCCAAGGAACTTGGGAACCTGTAGGAAACTTTTCGAATCTAGCGGGAACTTTTTCGGATGGTTGAGAACTTATTGGGAACTTTTACCCTCTGAAATCAGGAACTTGAGAACTTTTTCTTGCACGTTTCCTTAATTGGGACCTTCCACACATTCATGATCACCACATGGGTTGTTAATGACATTCCTATTTCTACGCGACCATACATATACATGGCTGACTTAGAATGTTTTCTCTAGAATACTAAGTTGCAGTAAAACTCTATTTTGTGCTACCTTGTCGAGTTGGTGCATTGATCTCTCTCCACCGCTTGTACTAGAGTACTCACTCGTCCCTACGCTAAATTGTAGTTACCTTTAAGCAACAATAAATGTAAATCTATTTGACTTTTTATAAATAAAATAAAATAAAGTAAATTTATATATTTTACTATTTACTTTATAGATAATTTTTTTTAAAGTAATTGGAAATAATTTTAAATCTTAGTTTAAACTAAATCCATATATTTAAATTTGATTATTTATACACCTTTGCAAATACCGTAGAATAGAATGTCTTGTAAACATATAATAATCTAATCCATTTTAATCATAGTTGACACAAAGCTGAAAACTTACTCTATACATATAGCCAGAAATATAGGAACTATAACTTCTAAAAGTTTCTGCTTTAGAAAGAGTCTACCCTATATAATCAATGCCGTGGACGATAATCTTGATTTTATTGTCATTTTCATTTGCTAAGAGGTTCTAGTTACAACCGTAATATAAGGGATAAGCTAAGTCATTTGGTTTGTGTTAATGTTTCTTTACTTCTCTATGTTTCTTCTCTCTTCTCTCCAACCCAGTATGGGGGAGATCATGTCATGTTAGCCACGTTATGCTAGCCGACAAAAATAAAAAATATTAAAAAAAATGAAAAATATAAATTACATAGACTTAAATTAAAAAAAAAAAAAAACTAGCATAGATCCATTTTAAACCCGTATCTATCAAGTACCTAGATACAAATTACCTATAGACTTAAATAAAATATAAAAAAAATTTAAACTGGCATAGATCCATTTTAAACCCGGATCTATCAAGTACCGAGAGGGATCCAAATGGTAAAAAAATGTACATCTCAAAAAACTAGATCCCTCTCGGTGCTTGATAGATCTGGGTTTAAAATGGATCTATGCTTGTATATATTATTGTCGTTCCCGACCTGTCGTTTGCTACAAATTTGGGGAAAACTTCTAGACGTATAAGATACTTATACCCACGTTCCCTACGATCCAGAAACTTGTGCAACATAGCAATTTAGCCAAAACAAGTGCCATCCCCTAATTTGAGCTTGTCACTTCTTCCTATTTCCAAACAATCCATGTTCCTATGATTGAGAAGGCTCTCACCATCCCCTTCCAAACAGTGGAAGCACTCTTTGTAGATTTTTGCTTTGATATTATCCAACCCTCCAAACAACAACCTTTGAAATATTTGGATCTCATGACTTTGTCCCATAATCCTTTGTTGAAAAAGAATCTCCACATGCTTTTTGCAGCTAAAATTTGACTGAAAATATACATGTTCTTCAATCACCAACCCCTTGCCTCTTATGGCAAAGGGTTCCATGTTCCCTATGTTGCAGAAACTTGTACAACATAGCAATTTAGCCAAAACAAGTGCCATCCCCTAATTTGAGCTTGTCACTTCTTCCTATTTCCAAACAATCCATGTTCCTATGATTGAAAAGGCTCTCACCATCCCCTTTCAAACAATGGAAGCACTCTTTGTAGATTTTTGCTTTGATATTATCCAACCCTCCAAAGAACAACCTTTGAAATATTTGGATCTCATGACTTTGTCCCATTACTCAGCCTCGATTTCTGTGCATACTCAGCAAAAATTACGTACAGTATGGACATCATTAAATGCTGCTGCACAGTCCTCGAAAACCGTGCCTGAAAAACTTGCCTGCAACCTCAAAATTCGTCTGTCCTTTCCTCGATTTCTGTGCCCGAATCTTCCTTGAAAACAGTGCCAAATCCGTACTGTACAGACATCAATAAATGCAGCTGTACTTCTCCTTGAAAACTGTGCCTGCAATAAATGAGGCTGTACTCTTCGATTTCTGTGCACAACAATTAATGTTGGCTGTATCCTCGATTTTTGTGCCTGCTATTAATGAGGTCGTACTCCTCGAAATCTGTGCCAGCAAATTAATGCCCTTGGTTTTCGTGCCAACTGAAACTCTCTCAGCTTGGTGTCTAGAAATTTGTGCCCTCTCCCTTTAGCTCTCTTCTCTTCGTTCTTCTCACAAGAATAAATGAAATGAGCCTTTCCCTTGCTTTTGGTCCAAAACCTAGGTAGGTGAAGAGACATCTAATCCAAAGGTTGAGATTGGATTAGATCTACGGTTGAAATTAATTGCTCATATTTTATTTCTCAAAATATTAATTTCGCTCACACACTTAAATTGATCAAAATTGACTTTATACTCTAAAGTCAAATTAAATGCACACTTAAGTCATTTAATGCAAGGGTCACTTTATTTCCCCTCTCTAAGTGACTAAGGCTAAAGTCACTTAGGGGAACACTTCCCTAGGTACAAAACTAACACCTCCACAAGATAACCTTCTATAAGACCAACAAGAGTTCCTTGCGTCTATTTTTCATAAAGCCACAACCAATCATTATAGCTATAGTCATTTGGTTTCAGATTTAACTGCATATACTTCACCCTTTGATAAATGGAACATGAAAGGAGGGCTAGAATCTGTGATATTTATTTTTCTAGATTAGGCTCAAGATCATTTAAAAGCATGCAAGGTTTATTAAAATTTACCTCCAGTGGAGTTGCATTGCGATACATTTCCAGAATGCCTTTACACCATGCTTACCTTTACACCATGCTTACCAGACTCGGAATCGACAATAAACCGAGGAGGCAAAAGAGCGAAGAGTTTGAATGAGATCGAGCAAAAATCGGGAAAAAATCTACAAATACAAAAAATTAAAAATATACCTATATTTTGAATTTAAAAAACATTTTTCATAGATATTCAAAATAGCCATGTCCATATACTGCAAGATATCGATAGATGTCCAGAAGATATCAATAGATGTCCAAAATATATCAACTCATAAAAACTAAAATCGTTTTTTTATGCCCAAGTGTTCGTGTCTGAGTAAAATCATTTTTTTATGCCCTTGGTCGTGACTCATGACTAGTTTGTCAAGTCTGTTCGATGCTTTGTTCTAGACTTCTACCTATGTCCTTTGCCCTGAATCCTTCACGCTTGACCTGTTGCTTAGTGCTGAGTAAAGTGTAAACACTGAAACCATGCCCATCTGCCCACACACCATCGTTGCTCTGTGCAGGAGAGTTCACGTCGCCTGAAAGTTCGAAACATCGGCAGTGTGGCTCTCAAATGGCGTTTTAAAGGCAACTTTAATTCATGACTAGGGTAAATCGTGTCTCCAACTCGTCGAGCCGAGTTTAAATTGGTGGTTTACTCCCGGTTCAGTCACATAAAATCAGGAAGCTTGAGTTTGACTCGGGAGGGGCCGAATCGGGTCGTTTAGCTGTCGATCCGAGTCAAACTCAGAATAATTGTGAGTCAACTCGCAATTCCTATTACTATGCTTTACACATCTTCACTGCTGGAAGAGAGCCATGACTAAAGAGCAAGATATCATCTACAACCAATTGGTGAGAGAGAAACACAGAACCCACCACTCTGATACCTCTGATAGCACCCACCGTTTTTGCCTTTCCTATTAACCTGCTTAAACCATCAACAACTAGTAAAAGCAAGAAGGGGGATAGGGAACAACATTGTTTAAGCCCCCATGAAGGATTGAGAAAACTGGAAGGAAATCCATTTATTAAAACAAGAAAAGAGGCTGAAGAAGCACATTCCAATATCCACTTATTTGTTTGTAGATTCATTCCCATTTGAAGTAGAGCATAGCCTGATGTACAACCAACTTATTTTATCATAAGCCTTAGCTAAGTCAGTCTTCTTCACTAATGCTGGAAGCTTCTTTGATTTGATTGAATGTAAACCCTCTTGGGTGGTGCTAACTGCATCATGGATCTGTCTGTTGAAAAGAAACCAAAATCACTTTGGACAACATCTTCTTAAGCATATTTGCCATAATCTTCAAGACGGGTTTGTACATGAGATTAAAAAGTAAGATTGGTTTAAAGTCCTCAAAGGATTTAGGCTCATTGTTTTTAGGAATTAGAGCAATGAATGAAGAATTATGCACCCCTAGCACTGTACTTGAAGTTTTAGGTTCTTCCACCACCATTAAAAGCTCATCTTCTAGCATTTCATAAAAATTAGATAAAATCCCACTGTCCAACCATTAAGCCCATGACTCTTTGCCTTCTTAAAAGTTAACATGACTCCCTTCAATTCCTCCTTGGTAACTTCTGCCTCCAATCTTTCATTTGTGCTCTAATCAAAGAGCCTTGGAAAAGGCCTTATCACCTATATAATGTCAACTATGTTCGGACATTCTGGATCTTTGAACAGATTTTGCAATGGGGCCTTGCCAACTTTTGCAATGACATCAAAAGATCTTGCCTTGGAGCTATCAAAGAGATCAATCTCCCAAATACTATTCACATTTTTCTAAAATTGACATAATTGTAAAAGAATTTAGTATTATTATCCCCATCTAACCAAATGGGTCTACTTTTTGTTGAAAAGTGTTTTTTCTTTTCTTTTTCTTGAAGCGTTTTTAAAGCTAGCAGATCTTCATCATTGAATACCCCTGTGACATTGCTTTCAAAGAGAGAGGTTATGCTTGCTTCTACCTTTAGAACTGCTTGATTTGTTTTATTGCCCACCCTGCTACTAGCTTCTTAACTTGTTTGAAATTTTAGAAGCAAATTTAAACATATCTGAATCTTCTTAAGAGTGATTGTAATGTTGTTTCCAATTCCTTGTAATAAGCAGTCTAAGATACTGTCCAACCAACCAATCATGTTTAAATTTAAAAGGAGATGGTGGTTTTTTGTACCCATAATTTAAAGCTTCCTAGGTAGAGGATATGACCATTATAACTTCTATTTGCACCAAGAGAAGGGAGGTGCTCTCTACAACCCAATATGAATGCAATGTGTAACATACGTGTGTAGCATTTATAAATCAAAAGGAATTTGAGATCTGTAATGTATAAAAATCACTAGCATTAATTACTATAATGTAATATTTATTTCCATGGAAAACGTCCTTGAAGAAACCCTCTAGGTGCTTCCCAAATTTTGTGAATCATTTCCAAGGTAAATGTGTCTGATGGAAAACATGTATGCCTAAACCCAAGGGACCTAGGTGGATTTGACCTTGTGACCTCCTTGCCAATATGGCATTTCCATTGCAAGTCAAGCGACTTGAGGAAACCCTTGAGGCTTACCATATTTTAATATTTTTTAAAGGAAATTCTCGCGGGGAAATTAAGTTATACCTCACCACATTCATTGATGGTATCCTTAGTAAACCCATCAATATAGATAAAGATAAGATAATGTTATTAATGTCCAACAAATGACCACAAAAGTAGGTCAATGGGACTGCTAAGTACAATGATGTCATACACAAGGTGGTTTCAACCTGGGTCCTTGCTGCCACAAAAATAGCCAAATGCCTAGCAACATTGGTGAAGACTGGTGGAAATAATCCCTTGCGCTACAATAATGTAATATATATATTTCTTTTCTTATGTAAAACTTCCTTGGGGAAACTCTTAATGTGATTCCTCACATTCCGTGAATGGCACATGGCGTAAAATGAGGCTGGCGTAAAACATGAATGCCTAACCTCCTGTGATCTGGGTAGAGTCGACCTTGTGACTTCACAAATTTGACATGGCGAGTCAAATCACTCGAGCTAACTCTTGAGGGTATATATATATATATATATATATATATATATAGTGACGATAATAATAAACTAAAGTAGTATAGATCCATTTTAACCTTAGTTGTTTGCAAATTGAGATATTTGGCGTTACTATGGATCTATGCAAGTCTAATGTAATCCCTTAACGGTCAAGTCTGGCACAAGTGCATGTTTTAAAACATAACAAACTTATATGGACCAAACAAGTCGTAGAGGATGTTTGCAGTGTGCTTGTGGGTGATGTAACTGATCAACATAGAGTGTGGTGCACATCACATCCCATTGTCTTCTGAATGCTCCATGTACTGGCACTGAGTGCAAGACCTAAATCTGTCGTGGTTGTGGTTGATATCACGTCATTGACCATCTGATCATCCATTGACTTACTATCTGGATTGGAGGCAATGATTGCTAAAAATGTAGTATGTCTAGACTCTGCCATAGATGCAAAATCTGGTTTCTCCTTCAAAAAACAAACCTTTTCTACACCTAGTGATGTTGAAACACTAGGTCTTTTGAGTCTGCCATGACTTGTAAAGGGTCCAACCTATCCTGTGCATCCCTTGTAGTTGGACACCACCACTCCTTACTTTCAGTTTGCTTCTCCACTAGACAAAGATAAATTTCTATGGTAGTTCTGAATATTTCTTGCTTCACTGTAGAAGCAACTCTGCGTTTGACCCTTCCTCAGGGCTTTCTTCCAGTTACCCTTTGTATCAACATGATGCTTTGAATGCTTTACTACAACTACCAATAATTCAGAATAAACTTGCTTATCACCTCCTCTTTTTGATCTTCCACTTTGCCGTTCTTCTCTCAGTTAAGGAAGCTTCTTTGCCTTCACTATCCCTTGGGGGCTTTCTTTCACTCATCCTTTTTTATCAACACAATGTTCTACCTCTGAGGACTTTACTACCACAATAAATAAGGCAAAATAAACTTGTTGGTTCCCTCCATCTTTTGGTCTTCCATTTGGCCACTCATCTCTTGATTGCTGAAGCCCTTCCAACAGCAAGTCCTCCAGAGTGTCGTAAATTTGTAATGCCAGTCTAGACTTTTGTTATCAGTTCTGCCTTCTAAATCGACTTTCCGGTTCCCTTTTATCTGGTTTGTAACATTTTCAACCTCGTTATCTCATCACTCTTCGTGCACACTAACTCTTGATGACTGTTCTTCAACTAGCAGTTCTTGCCACACAACTTGGCTGGATTTTCAGCCTCAGAACAACCACCATCAATAGATATCAGATCTGACTTACACTGAAAAGTCCCTGCACTTACATCCATGATGACTTCACAACTGATTGTTATGTCCTTAGTAGCTGCATCTGACAATTGGTAAGCGCTATGTTGGCCACTATACCAATAAATAACAGTTTTGACACTTATCATTTATTTTTCTGTCTTCTCTTCTAGAACTAGAGCAGTCATGTGACAGGTCCAAAATTTTGAAAGTGACCAACCTGTGTCTTTCTTCTTCAGTATGCACTTTTGGGGTGGTCTCTTGGACTGATTTTGCTGGGTCTATTCTTTAAATGCACAGATGCATAAATTGTGCCCACCCAATATTTATTCGGCCTTACTCTATACTCCAACTTACATGTGGTCATTTGAAGTTTGAACTACTGTTTAGTTTTAACTCTCTACAGCCGCATTCTGTTGGTGAGTGTGTGGTGGAGATAATTGCCTCTTGATGCCTTGTTTATTGCAAATTTTTAAAATTAGCTAGAACATAATTCAAACCCATTATCACTGACAAGGATTTAAATATTCCTACCAGATTCTTTTTCTACTGCCGCTTTTAAATTTTTAAACGCAACAAAAGCATCTGATTTCTGTTTAAGAAAAAATCCTATATTTTCCTGGGAAGTCCGCAAGAAGCAACAATAAATACATTGCATCGGACATTAAAACTGCCACCATAGACCAAGTGCAAAACAGCCTTCTCTCTCCAAGCTTTCCCCTCTTCAAAGGGCAATGTGTGCTATCTGCTTAGTAGACATGGTTCACAGATATCTTCCTTGTCATGGGCCTCTGACATTCTGATCACCATTTGCCCTATGGTAGTAAGGAAAGATACTGAAAATTCAAATGCGCATACCTTTGATACCATAGATTACTGTTTTTGCTATTTCGACTGCAGGTCACCAAAGCATGTTATTCTGCCACTTCATCATTAACAAGTCTACGGAGAACATTTTTTATCACGCCTAATGCAATCTTCTTGCTACTCTTTATTTATCACAGCAGATCTTTCTCTCCCAAAAATCGTATCCAAATATGGACTACTTCACTTGGAACATATTTTCTTTCAAACCAACAATCTATAATATGTTCTTAAGCGTGGATGTCTTCCCTCTCATCTTGAGTTGCACGTTTGCCCTTCTACAAAGTACTCTTTACTGCCACCCATAATCATCATTTCTGGCTTGGTTTTGTTCTCCACAAACTCAACAAACCAGTCCTTCTCATTAGTCATTTGCCTAGATGCCCTAAAATATGGAAATTGATTGGCTGACAGACCTCCAATCTGGGAAGCCAAAAAACCATAGAATTCTTTTTCATATCAGCAACATTAGCCTGTTTCTTTTTAGATTATCAATGCCCGAGTTGTTCATCCCACATGCAACTATATTTCCCACAGCAAGATACTTCAAATTTTTGGATTTTACCTGAACCTACAGGTTTTCCACCGTATTTTTGCTTTGTCACTGCTTATTCTTTCATTTGACTTACTATCTTTTGCAAAAACACTCTCGGATGTCTGTTATATATACCTTTGCGTAAGTGATTAAGTTTGATTTAGTCTTTTGATGTATTGATGTAAAGATGACCTTTAATGTTCTAAGGGATAATTGGTTAAATGGTTGTCATTAGTTGAGTGATTTGTGGGACATTATAAGTCATCCTTGAGGGTTGTGCTAGGTGTTTTGAATAGTGGTTAAGTTGAGTCCTATTTATAGGAGCCAGTTAGAGTAAGAGAGGGTTCCATCAATGGTAATGCTGTGTGTTGTCTTATTGAGTGTCTTAGGTTGTCCGGTTGGAGTCCTATGTGACATACTCCAATTAGGCTCACAACTGAAAGCACAGTAGGTTTGGCTAAACAGTTGGATAACTAGCGTTTGTAGCTCATTGGTATGGCTACCAAAGCACTACCACAAGTACCCCTAGCATTTGTCCTAATAATAATAAGTAAATATATCAAGATTGAAATTACTCTAAACTCAACTAAACAGAAATCAAGACAGAAAAAAATATTTCCATAAATCAAGGTACTTGGTAAGTTGGTCATCCTTTATTTTATTTTATATGCAACTTCTCACCACACCATCGAGCCCGTAATCAAGAGTGAGATGTTCCTAATGGCTCATGAAGAGCCTCAATCAAGAATTGGTTCATGAAGAGCAAACATGGTTACATTTCACAAGCGGGATTTGAAGTCATGTTGGGAGGATACAAATAACTGTAAATTTTAATATGAATGGACTGTTGCAAATAGTATAAAAGACGATGGATCTCACTGAACAACTCTGTAGAAAACATTTGTACTACAAACAAGAAATCGATTTGACAGATCACAGGCTTCCAAAATACAAAAAGTGCAAAATTTTCAAGCAATTTTTTTTTCCTGATTTGTTCCACATTATGCGGCTGTTAGGTCATTTCTTTTGTATGATTCAGCATTGACTCATATTGAATTATGGCAAACTAGTTTTCCCATGGAAAAAGTTTTTCAATTTGCAATTGCAGTCTAAGTATTCACAGTCCTAATAAGCCTGCTTATGATTGTACATATGGTGTCCTTGATTATGACCTGGCATTCTTTATTTGCAAACCTAAGCGGGCTAATTTAAGATTCGGAAGTGAAATCAACATCTCATATTTAAAATTGTCTCTGAATCTCGAGTTGCACTAAGATACTCTAACATTGGATGATGGGTTATAGCTTATTACTTATTTCATGCATGAATTTTTTAGCATGGGGTATATTGGTAGGTTTTGTGATTTTTTCTTTTAAACGCAACTTTTGTTAATTTTTCATTTCTAACAACATGGCATGGAATAATGCTTCAAACATGTCTACAAGTCAACATTTTTATCCAGCATCATATAGTCATTTTTTTTCTTTAACAATTCTAATTAAATGGCTTTTGTTGTATAGGTTTTGAGCTCAGAAAGTTTTGAGCATCTTGGGTTACTCCTTCATGTTAGGGAAAGAGGCACAGAAGGCAGGTCTCTTAGCCAAGTAGCTCCGTTTTTTGCAAACTCAGATCCTGATATGCCTGCTGTTCCAGTACCTGTTCCACAGGTGCTTGATTGGATACTTGAGCATATTTGTGCTGCATCAGATCATCCTCTAGAAAGGGTGCTTGGTGGAGAAAATGGGTCCTCCAGTGTTGGTGATTTGGATATTACCAAGAATGATTCACATACTGGCAGTTCTGGGAGTCAATCTGGTGCATTCCCCAATGGTTTCAATCAGCAGCAGAAAGATGCTTATTTAAAACTGACTTTTGTGGAGGGAGTTACTAAAGCATCAGTAGTGAAGCAACCTAGTGATATTGAAGGATCTTCAGTCAAGGTCAGTAGGAATTTGTTGCAGAGTGAATTAATTGAAATATATGCCTCTTTTGCTGTCGTTTAGATTATGTGAGTCTGTTTTGTACCTTGTATTTTTGATGTTAATGTAAGAAAATATCTCCAGGAAAAAACAAATATATTATTTGCTTGTCCAACAAGGTTGCACAATTTTGAAAAGGGAGAAAAATTAACCTTTGTCAATATGCTAACTTAGCATTACTTTGAAATATGGCAGTGAATTTTATAGTGAATTTAGAGATGATTTTAGTGATCCACGATTTTGAATGACTTTGATACTTGTTCTATGGGTAAATTGAAAATCATATTGTTATGTTGAAGGGCATTAATAAGTTTTGTAGTGGTGCAACTTTTGAATATTTACTTCATTTATCGTATCTATATACATGTTTCTGACCACTCAAGATATGTAGATGGATGTAAAGAACTTTTCTTTTCAGTTAAACCTAACGCCTACTTCAGTTATAAGTTTCTACAGTTGCACATTTTTAAGAGTTTATAATTTATGTTTTTATGCTACCAAATTCTGAAAAGAGAAATAGAAATTAGCCTTTGTCGATGTGCTAACTTAGCATTACTTATAGGGAATTTAGAGATGGTTGTGATCCACAACTTTGACTGACATTGATACTTGTTCTATGGGTAAGTTGAAAATAGTATTGCTATATGGAAGGACTTTAATAACTTTTGTGCTGGTATAACTTTTCAATATTTTCTTCATTCATGGTTATCTATATACATGTTTCTGACTACTCGAGATATGTGAATGGAAAGTACTTGATCTTTTTAATTAAACCTGACCTACTTCAGTTATAGGTTTCTAGAATTGCACTTTTTAAGAGTTTATTGTTCATGTTCTAATGCATTCTAATTGATACCATGATCTTTTTTCTTCCAAGCAAATTTTTTTGTCTTTGATATTTCTAAGATAGAAATCAAAATACACATGATCATGCCTTTTGGCGCTCAGACAATTTTTGAAAGTCTTCACGGTAGACTTCTAGGACATATTACAGTCTTCCTTTAACAGACGTGTAGCTCTCAAAAGAGACAGGCTTGTACATACTCTAGACTTTCTGACCCAACAATTAAAAACAGTGCTGAATAAAAACTGTTCTGAGAAGCAGACTGACCAAAAATTTAAAAACCATTAAGACGATGACCTATCAGATTCATCAAAAAGGACATTTCCTCTGAATTCTTGTTCAGCCATGGTAAAATGAGCACAAGCAACAAAGTGATGGAAAATGCCTGTGCCACTGGATCCGTGGGCTTTGGGGGATGGATCCGCGGATCCCCGTATCTGATACGGATTCGGATCCAGATCCGCTTAGATCCGTCCAGGATTTGCTTCAAAATGTATCTATCGCACGTGATACGTTTTTGCAAGGATTTGCTGCCAGTCCAGTGAAACTTGGCGAGACAGCGTTGCCGCATTTTCATGCATTCAGTCTTTTGACGTTTGGCTGGCAAAGGGTTGAAATCTTGGCATTGGCAGGATGCTCAATGTTTAATCGTTAGCCGTCTTGTGTTATTTTTTTACTTTTCCATTCATTATTTATTTTATTATTCATAATATAAGGGCACCCGACACGTTATGACATGGGAATGAGTCGTTACATACATCATGGAAGGTGCACGATTATTGGCCATTTGAGATAATTGATGGTAAGGACTTGGTTTACTTGGATGTTTATGGTAATATAATTTAAGTGTGTCGTATTGGTAAGTATGGTCTAATACTTATTTTAAGTATTATGTATTATATATTATCAATGTTTCAGGAATATAATTTAAGTGTCATATAAGATAATATTTGTTAGTATGGTATAGTAATTATTTTACTTAAGTTACAAGTATTATATATGTATATTTAAATTGTATATTTATTTTTAATTTTTAATATATATTTATTTAAAATTATATATTTTTTAACAATTTTTTATTCAAGTATTATACAGTGTAGTAAACATCTGCGAAAAATTGTGATTTTTTCCTCAAGCTGATTTTTCGGCGAGGAAAAATCGCGATTTTTTAAAATTTGAATTAGTCGCGATTTTTTTTATAAAAGTGCGTTTTTTTCCGATTTTTTCTGCCACAATGGAACAAAGCGCCCTGATTGTGGGATCCATGGCATAACGAGGTAAAGGGGCATTTTTTTTTCATTTTACTTTCATTTTCTTGTTGGAGGAGGAGGAGGAGTGGTACAGAGATACCATGGAGGGTGATGTGCTAGCATCGCCACCACCTTATACACCCATTGATGCATATAGCCCTCCATGCATCACTCACCGCCAGATATTGGATCAGGGTGCAAGGCCAGGACCTTCTTCTACTAATACCAGGGGCGGGTTCGACAAACAACCCATGACCTTTTCCTGTAAAAGGTGGAGAGGGCATTGATATTAGATAGCTAGCTGCTAGTTTTCCTCAGATACATTTATATATGTGATGTCATTTTGTATTGGTTATCCACTTTTGAGTCCTTGATTGGACAACAATGAGATTTTAGAATTCAGTATCACTATCGACTTTCATGTATCTTTTAATATTTTGCATGACTACATGATATATATCAGTGCTTTCTCCATATTTATGTTCCAATGTGTTTATCTAATGTTGTTGTTGCTTTATATGTTTAAAATTTTGAAAAAAAAGAATATATTTTGTATTTTTTAATGTTTTCCGCCGTTTGCCGATTTTTGTCGATTTTTCTCCAATGTTGCAGAAAAATTGTTTTCGGGACCCTTGTCGATTTTTTGCCGATGTCGATGTTTACTTCATTGGTATTATATATGTATATAAATTATATAGTTAATTTTTATTTTTAATATATATCTCATATTTATATATAAATTACATATTTAAAATTTTGTATATTTTTTATTTTAATATAAGTTTTATTTAAAAAATAAAAAAATATATTTATATTGTTTGTACTTGCTGTTTCCTTGCTGTATCTGGATCTCGACTTTTCAAGTACCTAACGGATCCGTATCCAGATCTGGATCTGTATTTGCATCTGTATCTGAATCCTGTTAACTTAGGAAAATGCTCATTAGCCAACTTGTTGTATTTACACTTAAGGTACAAAAAAATATAGTACAATGGGTGATGCCGCCTCATGGAGAGATTTGCTCTAAATCTTAACACCCTGCATGGTGATTAGGCTAGGCAATCTTAGCCAAATCTCTTAGTCATCATTTAAGATAAATCACTATTATCCTAAATGATAAATACAAATAAAAGTGACAGTTAAAATTTGTGATTGTTAATGTAAGCCATAGGCTAACACCCCCCTCACTCAATCACAAGTCTATATATATCAGCTAAGCAATAAACACTAAAGCAAAAGCTGTAATGCTGAATCTTTCAGAAGCCTTCATCTATGCTTCAATAAAAAATCTGCTTGAAAAACCATCAAAATTGGATGCTGAACGGTTCAGATGAAATGAACTGGAAGAGAGCTGAAATTCTCGAGTGAACAACTACCAATGTCTAAACATTCCTTGTTTACTTGACAATTTGATTATTTGCCAAGTTATTTAGCTAGAAAAGGTTGGTGTCTTATGCTAATTGGTAAACATGTAGTATCACCACTCTACTATCAATGAACAAATAGAATCACTGAAGTTCTCTCTGAATATTTCGACAATGTTATGTGTCGAACAAGATCCCAATTTATCATATATACCTATATTTAAGTATGCCATCTACAGACTATTGTTTCCCATTTGGCATTTTGTTTGTTGGAGTCTGCCATCTATGATAAATTGGGATCTTGTTCGACACATAACATTGTCGAAATATTCAAAGAGCACTTCAGTGATTCTATACCTGTATTTAAGTATGCCATCTACAGACTATTGTTTCCCATTTGGCATTTTGTTTGTTGGAGTCTGCCATCTACAGACTGTTGTTGCCTATTTGACAATTTGTTTGTTGGATTTTTCCATCTACAGACTATTGTTGTCGAAACTTGAAGTATGACAACCATCATCAATATCCCCCTTTTGTCAGCTGAAAGGTGAGACATCTTTGTATCTAGTGGTTTTTGTTGACCGCTAACCATTTTCACTTCACAGTCTAGCCCCCGCTTAAGCTGCAAGAGGGTACCATTTTCATTTCAAATCAAAGTAGGCATGTGGAGACAACCACACGCTGTCTCATTTCGTGAGGCTATGTTGCAGGAAACGTGGGCCCCAACCCCATTTTCAACGTTTCTTTGTTTCGAAACTCCGAAACGCGTACCGTACAGTCCGGAAACGCGTTTTTGTACGGACGAAACATGTTTTTGAGATGAAAACACCTTCTGTCTGAACGGAAACACGTTTCCGATACAGATGCAGTCAATTAGGTCACGTTTCCAAAAAAAATGTTTCCATGGAGCAGTAGTTTTGGGTGATATTAATGGTAATGTTTAAATTCTTATATTTAAAGTAAAAGTGACACTGTCCTTATCTTTTATTTTCCATCATTTTACTTAAATTTTTAACATTACCATTAATTGTTTCAGGATGTTTGAGAGTGGTTCCAACCTCATCGGACTTCATATGCAAAAAGTAGAATTTTAAATCCCATTCAAAATTCAGCAGACTTAATAGTTTTCAGGACTTCAGGATTGCAAAGTTTCCACCAGATTCTATCATGTGTGAGGGTATGGAATTGGCATTTAATCAAGTAGATCAACCCCTATATGTACCTTGATGTTGGTGGTGTTGATTGTTGAAGTCCTGTGTCATGACATTAATAAAAATATATTCTTCACTCAAACAAAATCACTTATTAAGCATGGGAAGTTTTTTCAACCTTATTTTAACAATTGGATTAGGAAGTTTCATCAAAATTGTACGGTGTTGAGCTGTTGACTAATGCCCTTGGAGGATCAAGTTTAAAATTCGAGTTAGAGACAAAGGCTAGAGCCTAGAGGAGGGAGGCATAGGGTGTTATTGATGAATAGGATCTCAATATAGGCAATGAATTGTCTGTTGCAACTTCTTGACTTGTTGATACCATCACCAACAACTTATACATCCATAATGAAGTGTTTGGTTTTTTTTCTGTCAACATTTGTTAGAATGAATATTTGTCTTCCCACAATGAAAATATGGATTGTGATCAAAACTCTGATTCTCCATGTGACCAAGTTTATGGCAATTTTGGCACTTAGCAGTCGGAAATTCAACATTTGAAGTTAGATCTTTTAGAAGGAATATAACACTCACAACAAAACTGGTTTGGAGTAGTTTGGAATATGAAAATTAAAAACTGTTGTGATTTTCATATCCTAGTCCATGTTGATTCCTATTGAAGTGTGATTCTTGCCAAGGTTTGATGACTGTCTTGGAAAAATCAAGTTGTACTTTATGATGTCCTTCATTACCATGTTCTTCAAATCCACATTCATTTCTGCTACTATCACTATGAGCTTCAACGTCTTTTGCATGCAATTCATCTTCTTCAAACAAATGATTTTCTGATCAATAACTAGTTCAGAATTCTTAGTTGCAAGGTCTTCATGATTCTTCATTGTTCTTAACTCAGTGCTCAAGAGTTCTGATTGGATATGTAGTATGTTTAACTTTATTTGTATCATGCAAAGTTTCGGTAGGGATTGTGATTGAAGTGCCATCAACTCTATCAATCAATGTTTCTAATGAGGAATATCATTCTTTGATTCTAGCCATTACTTTTGCCACGCTTGCTTTGTCATGCTCACTTGCTCTTCACACTTACTCGGTTTTGTTTTAGCAAGCTGAGAGTGTTGGATACTACCGAAAATGCACCACAACTTGTGATTATTACAATGATTGATTGGCAAACACAATAATTGGAATCTGGACTAAAAAATAGAGGGACTTGTTTGCTTTGTCATGCTCACTTGCTCTTCACACTCACTCGGTTTTGTTTTAGCAAGCTGAGGGTGTTGGGTACTACCGAAAATGCACAACTTGTGATTTTTACAATGATTGATTGGCAAACACAATAATTGGAATCTGGACTAAAAAATAGAGGGTGTTGGGTTCAATCGAGAATGCACTCAGTTACGAATTCAAACCAACTTGATTTTGACACTATTTGAAAGTACAATGCTCGATGTTGATTTTGAAGTTAGAAGTGATCTTCAAAATTGCTTAGAATTTGCTAAAAAATGATGTTGATTTTGAAGTTGAATAGAAGAGTACACTGAATTTAATATGAATTGCTCCTTTGATGAAATTGATTGAGTTGCCCTGTGCTTTGTTGTATTAGGATTTTAATTTTTTAACGAGCATACACATAATTAATAATGAGAGAACATAAATACACGTAGTGACCCATTTAACATAGACACACTATGTTTACGTGGAAACCCAAAACCGGGAAAAACCACAATAATAGATCTATTAACTTCCTTGACCTAAACTAGCCAAGCCAGGACAAGTGAGCTAGCCACCACTCACCTCCAAGCCACTTTACAATGGAGCCTCAAGCCTTATAAAGACTTCCTTACATGCAATACCATGGGCTACAAAAAACCATGTGCCCAAAACCATTTGCTAGACCTAAATCACCTTTTACTTATTCCCAAGTCAAGGTAACCCTAACAATCCCCCCCTTTAAACTTGACTTGGAGTAATCACCAAACCCCTCAAAGTTTTACAGAGGAATCTCACATACACCCCCTATCACCTAGGTCTATCTCCCAACTTTACTGATGAGTTACGAGGGGTATGCAGGCCTTACCAGGCCTTACAACCATGCCCATTTACATGCAAACTACATTAAATTTTATTCACGTGTCTTCTTGGTGACTACACCATCACCATCCGTTTCTTCATTCTCTTGCTTTTCCATGCTCGCTTTCTTGCTTATCATCTGCCATTTTCCTTTTGAACCCGCATCCAACCATGCCATTTATGTCCATATAAAAGAATCCATCTACCGAATTACATGGGTTGTCAGCTGCTGTAACCACTAGTTCTCTAGGAATTCTCTTCAGTTACATGGTTCATCAATCTTGGTCCCACAACTAAGATTAAACTATCTCACATTCCTCCCGCAAGCGAAGACTCAGCCTCTCTGATTCACATCAAGTTAGGCTACGAGCACACCTGCCACCTTTGTATCTACCCAGTGGTTCATTCCACACTTGATGCAGCATCTCTTCTCTGTGCATAAGAGGGATACCTTGTGCTTCTAGCACCCGAGGAAATTACATTCTAACTAGGAACCCAAAAATATTGCTAGGGTGTCGTGTACCACTGAACATGCACCCCACAATTAATTCAAAAATCTAGGTACAACACAACAAGCACAACTATATGCCAAACCATGGCTCTGATACCACTAATTAGGATTTTAAACGAGTATACATATATCTAATAATGAGAGAACATGATTTCACATAGCAACACATTTAACATAGACGCATAGTGTTCACGTGGAAAACCCAAAATCGGGAGAAACCACCATAATAGATCTATTATATCCTTTGACCTTTATCAGCCAAGCCCGGCCAAGTGAGCTAGCCACCACTCACCTCCATGCCCCTTTACAATGGAGCTTCCTCGAACCTTATACGGACTTCCTTAAATGCAATACCATGTGCCCAAAACCATGTGCTAGACCTAAACCACCTTTGACTCATTCCCAAGTCAAGGTTAACCATAACATGTTGAATGCTGATGCAATTAGAAACTTGAATGCTTTGTTGAGTGATTTTAGTATAACTTGTTACTCTGTGTTGTGTATGGTTAAAAGATAATTTGCAATTGTAAAAGTTACTGTCAAAACGAGACACAAAATACCCAACATCAAACATCCAAAAAATCTTGCGCCATTACACTTGAGCACCATGTGTATCTTAGAACCCCTTATTCAAATTTCGGGTGGATCTAGGTCATATACACCATCAAAAAATATAATTGGATCGGAAGGATTGTTCATGAAGTCTTTAACTTAACGTTTTTTTTCCTTACTTTTACAAACTTTTGGTAATTGATACTTTTACCAAATACAAACTTTGGTAATATGGATGGTGATATTGCAAATACAATTTTACCAAGTGGATTCCCCGTAATTACCAAAGTATTATGCCAGGAAGGCATCAATTGCTCTTTGTCCCATTTTGGCCTCAAATAAAAAATATGATTGCTTTCAATTAAAAAAACCATTTTGACCTCAGATTAAAAGAATGGATATGTTTTCACATAATACCATTCACATGACTCCACAGACAATAGAACCCTCTGTTTACAACTTATGCCCAAACAAGTCACGTTTTCTGCATTTACTTCAACCTGTTTCTTTCTAGTGTGTGTGGCCTAGTGGGCATACTTGTTTTTTCTACTCGTGTTCATGTTCAGAATCAGATCTGATCATATAAGAGTAGTGGAGGAAAAAATAATAATTATTTGGGGAGTTAATTGCCGTGCTTTAACATATGGTATAAATGCCCACAACCTTATACCATATGGTATATAAACACTTACCACAAATTGCATAGGAGATATGTCACCGACCAGAGAGATATCAGATAATGCTGCCACCATATCAAATCCTTTGCTGGTAAAAGCACATGCATTGGAAGGAGGGTGTCGATTTCAAAGGAGATGCTTGCATGCATTTGACTCTACGGTCTTCATGCTGTTTTAAAGGATTTTGAGCCACATTTATACAAGAATAATGGAGGCTGATTGTGAGTTGTTGATTGACCTGTGTTTATGGGCAACCATTCATCAAGAAAGGTGCATTCCAGGTGTACATGGACTATGCTGGATTTTGTGAGGGCGGTTTCAGCTCATGAGTTCTGCCTATATTCATTTCAATCTACCCTCATTACTCTCACTCAGATCGCAGCAGACTTCTTCCAGGGAATGCGTATTTCATGTGGTTTTTACTGGATTTGTTTGCACCTTGAGATTGTTGTTTGCACCTTTCGTCAAGCGGATTGTGGAAGACTGAAGTATATTGCTGACCAATGGACACTATTACCAGCAAGAGAGTCGATCCTCAACTGTCATGTGGATCTCAGATCTGAGACACATTTCATTCCTTTGAATGCAACCTTTGTCCTGGAACTGATAATCCCTGCTATTAACTAATGCTATGGAAGTCATGATCAGAAAATTCAATCAGAGGGTGCAATTTTTCTTGTTATCTATGGATATTTCAGATCACCAAATGCGAAATAGACATCCTGAGATTTAGTGTAATATCCCAAATCCCGATATTTTCTATTTCTAAACAATTATGCTGATACAACTGGGCATGCAAACTGCCATGCAAAAATCCCTATTTTATAGGAAAAATTAGGGTTAGGGTTTGTGAGGTAGAATGCACACTTACCACTGATAACTGGCTGGACTGCTTGGGATAAAGTCTGCAAGTACTGAGAACTGGATCGGAGAGGAACTGATCTCTCCTGCCTCCGGTGAATGCCCCAGCAGCAAGACGCCCAATCAGAGAAAAAGGTGATGCCCTCAAGGAAGGAGGTGTCCGATGGATCTGCCGTTTTGCAGGGCTGATAGCCTTGCTGTGCCGGAGAGATTGGCTGGTGTATGCAGAAGTTCTGACACCTCTAAGCAGGATAGCGTCTAGGTTCAGTGAGGCAGCTGCTCACGCCCCTGGGAGTCTGGAACTGCTGATAACTGCCTCAGATGAGCTCAGATGGAGCTGATAATCACGGAGTACCGAAGTATGTAGCTGATGATGAGACTGGTGCCTGAGTTTCGGAAGGAAACTGAGATCTGGAGGCCCACAGCTGATTAGGGTTTTCTGGCTGAAAACCCCCCTTACGGCTGCACACGTGCCCCTGCAACAATCTATACCCTGTGCTATATAACTGATGAATGAATGAAGAGCAAGTGGTGAACCAGTATGGCTTACCCAGAATAAGACTAGGACAGATGTTTCACTGCCGAAATCCTGTTAGCTGAAGACTCCGTCTCCAACCCCAACTGCTGTGCTGCTATCCAAGAGCTTCCCAAATAATAATAATCATAAGTGAGGTCTCCTCTTGCTTTATCCTCTATTTATAAAGTTCAACTGCGCAAAACCTAATCTTTGACCTAATTAGGTCACTTTATCTTCTAATTTGCCGTTGACTTGCATGCATGCGGATGGAGACCTAAAAAGTGCATGCATCATTAAATAATGCTTTGGATGGCATGCATGAAGGTGGCCTTTGGCCCAGGTGGCCCTTCTTGACCAAGTGAGGATGCCCTAGATCTTCTATGGATGGCATCAGTCCTGATCTGATTCCCTAGCTATCAGTAACCATTCGAACCCACAGGAATCACATAGGTTAGCGGTTTTGGGCCTCAAGGCCTAAAAGGAAGAGGACATTACAGTCCTCCCCGCTCGAGATTGCTTGTCCTCAAGCAACTTCAAACTGGGATGCTACAATACCTATTCACCTTCCCAAGTGGCATCCTCTGGCGGTAGTTCTTTCCATTGAACCAAATATTCCCTGATCACTCTGTTCCTGAGCTTCCTATCTCTGGTCTGTATGATCCGTTCAGGAATCAGTATCAGCAGTCCTTCATCATCTAAAGGGGGCAATTCGGTAGATGGAGCAATGTGTTGCCCAAGGGTCTTCTTCAGGCTAGACACATGGAACACATTGTGGATTTTGCTTTCTAGGGGCAGCTCTAGTTCATATGCCACCTCTCCCACCTTCTGAATTATTTTGTATGGTCCATAGAAGCGGGGTTTTAATTTCTTTGCTCCTTTCTTTTTAAGTGAAGACTGTCTGTAAGGCTGGAGCCTTAAGTAGACTAAATCACCTACTTCAAAGCTCCGCTCAATCCTGTGTTTGTCGGCATACATCTTCTGTTGATTCTGGGCTGTCCGTAAATTCTCTTTCAATACCTTCAGGATGTCTTGACTGTCTTGTATCCAATCCTTAGCCTTAGGAGCCCTACTGTCTCCAAATGCCAAATCTGCATAGTCCAAGGCCTCATAACCATATAATGCCTTAAAAGGAGTCATCCTAATAGACATGTGATAAGTAGTGTTGTAGCAATACTCTCCTAGGTGTAGCCATTTGATCCAGGTTCGCTGCTGCCCTGCTACGTAGTTCCTGAGATATCCTTCGATCCACTTGTTGACTATTTCTGTTTGCCCGTCACTCTGGGGGTGATAACTCGTACTAGTAGCCAGTTCGGTCCCCACCAATCTGAACAGTTCCTGCCAAAAGGCACCCGTGAACCTGCTATCCCGATCATTGACAATGGTCTTAGGCAACCCGTGTAACCTGAAAACCTCCCTGAAAAATAACTCCGCTACTTGAGCTGCCGAGTAGTCTGATGGTATCGAGAAGAAATGTGCAAACTTGGTCAGTCTGTCAACTACTACATATAAACAATCTCGCCCTTGGACCTTGGGCAAGCCTGTAATGAAGTCCATGGAGATGCTCTCCCACTTCTGTTCTGGAATCGGTAGTGGCTGGAGTAGCCCTGCTGGATGGGTGTCCTCAACCTTGTTTTGCTGACAGATGCTACATTCCCGGACATGCTGCATAATCTCCCCCTTGAGGCCCTTCCATGAGAACCTCTCTCTGATCTGCCTGTAGGTCTTTAAGAACCCTTGATGCCCTGATAAAGGAGAATCGTGGGCTGCCTGGATGATCTTCTTCCTCAATGTGGATTCTGGAACGAGGTATATCCTGTTTTTGTAGTAGATGATGTCATCCACAATCCTGTACCTGTCATCCTGAATTTGCTCGTCCAATAATTCGCAAGCGAATTTATTTTTGGAGTATTCCACTAAGAGCAATGCCCTCCAATCCGTGGATATACTACTGAGAGATAATGGGGCTGGAAGCCTAGATAATGCATCAGCTACTACATTAATCTTACCTTTCACATACTCGATCTCGAAATCGTAGCCTTGTACCTTGCTGACCCATTTCTGTTGTCACTCATTCAGTTCCTTCTGCTCCAAGAAATACTTGAGGCTGTTATGATCGGTTTTGATTTTGAACATACTGCCCACCAGGTACTGTCTGAATTTTGTGAGAGCATGCAAGATGGCTAGCATCTCTTTGTCATATATGGAGTAATGGCGCTCGTAGTTCTTCAGTTTACGGCTCTCAAATGCAATAGGGTGATGATTCTGCATCAACACTGATCCTAACCCTTCTCCTGAGGCATCACATTCTACTACAAAGGGTTGTGAGAAGTCTGGTAATGCTAGAACTGGGCAAGAACTCATAATAACCTTCATCTCCTCGAAAGTTTTCTGTGCTAAGTCTGTCCAAGTGAATGCCCCCTTCTTGGTGAGATCTGTGAGGGTTGCTGCAAACTGGGAGAATCCCTTAACGTACCGTCAGTAATAAGTGCACAGACCTAGGAACCCTCTCAATTCTGTAACTGTTTTTGGCGCGGGCCAATCTCTGATAGCTCGGATTTTCTCCATGTCAACCTGTACTCCTTCTGCATTGATCACATGTCCTCAGTACAGCATTTCCTTCATGCCAAACTCACACTTGGACATTTTCACGTAAAGCGACTGTTCTTCTAAAATACTCAACGTCTCGTCCAGGTGTTTGAAGTGCTCTTCCCATGTTTTGCTGTAAACCAAGATGTCATTAAAGAATACACGCAAAAACTTACGTAGCTGTGCCCTGAAGGTGTGGTTCATGCATGACTGGAAAGTAGCTGGAGCATTGGTAAGCCCAAAGGGCATGACCAAAAACTCATAGTGACCATAGTGACAGCGAAAAGCTGTTTTGGGGATGTCTTGGTCCCTTACCCTAATCTGATGGTATCCCGAGCGAAGATCGATCTTGGAGAAGTATTTGAGCTCCCCGAAGTTCATCCATGAGTTCGTCAATCCTGGGAATGGGATACCTGTTCTTGATGGTCTTTTTGTTAAGTGCTCGATAATCGATGCACTTACGCAGAGTGCCTTCCTTCTTCTTAACCAGAACTACTGAAGATGCAAAGGGGCTAGAACTGGGTCGTATATAACCAAGCTCCAGTAATTCTTTGATGGTTTTCTCAATCTCATCTTTGTACCTCTTGGGATGCCTGTAAGGAGTGGTGATGACTGCTTGTGTTCCCTCCTCTAGCTCGATGATGTGTTCAAAGCCTCGGTCTAGTGGTCTGCCTGATGGAAGGTCCCGAAAAACCTTTTCGTGTTTTTGTAGCAAGGCTTGAATGTCAGTGGGGTGTTGTGAGCTGGTCTCTGGGGGTTTCCTGAAGGTGACAAAACATTCTGCAGTCCATTCTATATCATCCTGTCGAAGCACTACCTCCATTCTCTGTGACGAGACCGGTTTTGGGGGATAAGTGTTCATGCCCCTCAAAACTACCCGTTTTCCATCTGGCCCCTGAAACTCCATTTCCATTGCCCTGTAGTCTGTAGTGTATTTCCCTATAGAGTAAAGCCACTGAACACCCAATACCACATGAGTATCCGCTACATCCACTACATAGAAAGAGTCTGTCATCTGATAGTTACCCAAGGCAACATTCATTTTTGGGATCCAGTAGTTGCACTCCATGCTGGAGTTCCCGGCTACTGCTACAGTGAATCCCTCGAACTTCTCGGTCTGAATACCTCTCTTGGCTACCCAAGCGGTGTCAATGAAATTGTGGGTGGCTCCCCCATCAATCAGTACTCCTACTCTGTGACCCTGCACGACTCCCCTGACCCTGAGAGTATGGAATCTCAGTACCCCAGACAATGTAGCAATGACTCCCTCCGGTGTATCCCCCTGGTGTGATTCCTCTTCTGTGGCCTCCTGCTCATCGTCGTCTTCATCACTGTCTGAATACACCTCAATGTAGTGTGCCTTCGCCTTCCTTGCGCACCTGTGTCCTGGTACCCATGGTTCCCTGGCAGGTGAAGCACAACTTCTTTCTTCTCAAATCTTTCCTGGTGTCCTCATCTAACCAGGTTTTCTTGGGCACATCCTGCTGGAAAGGTTTCCTGT
>LPNX011207872.1:790478-864077 GCA_001517045.1 Pseudotsuga menziesii
GTTCTACCTGCATGACCGGGCCCCCTAGTGTATCTGCCAAGAAGTGAGGCATGGTAGGCCTGATAGTAGGTCTACTGTATATGTGGGGAGTGTTCTGGATGTTGGTGTACGCCATCTTTCCATTGCCGCTGGAAGATCCCCGCTCTACCGGTGAGGGGGGTGTACTGCTGATACCTGGTTCCGGTTTCGCTGACTATCTGTTGATTGCATTGAGGACTTCTTTTTGTCGTTTGGCTAAGTCTTGCAATGCAGAGACCAAGCTGCGAAACTCCATCCGATCCTCCTCTTCTCCCGTTCCTTTTCCCCTATCCGAATGTATACCTGTCTGTTCCATGTTTGAATTGGTATCCTCTAGCTGGATATCTTCAAATTCTTCTGTGTATCTACTCTTCCTCCTCCTATAGGTTACAAAAGGATCTCCTTCTGTATTCATCTACTTTTCATCTCTTAACCCCACAGCTGGCCAAGAAAATAGCTCTGATACCACTGTAATATCCCAAATCCCGATATTTTCTATTTCTAAACAATTATGCTGATTCAACTGGGCATGCAAACTGCCATGCAAAAATCCCTATTTTATAGGAAAAATTAGGGTTAGGGTTTGTGAGGTAGAATGCACACTTACCACTGATAACTGGCTGGACTGCTTTGGATAAAGTCTGCAAGTACTGAGAACTGGATCGGAGAGGAACTGATCTCTCCTGCCTCCGGTGAATGCCCCAGCAGCAAGACGCCCAATCAGAGAAAAAGATGACGCCCTCAAGGAAGGAGGTGTCCGATGGATCTGCCGTTTTGCAGGGCTGATAGCCTTGCTGTGCCGGAGAGATTGGCTGGTGTATGCAGAAGTTCTGACACCTCTAAGCAGGATAGCGTCTAGGTTCAGTGAGGCAGCTGCTCATGCCCCTGGGAGTCCGGAACTGCTGATAACTGCCTCGGATGAGCTCAGATGGAGCTGATAATCACGGAGTACCGAAGTATGTAGCTGATGATGAGACTGGTGCCTGAGTTTCGGAAGGAAACTGAGATCTGGAGGCTCCACAGCTGATTAGGGCTTTTTGGCTGAAAACCCCCCTTACGGCTGCACACGTGCCCCTGCAACAATCTTTACCCTGTGCTATATAACTAATGAATGAATGAAGAGCAAGTGGTGAACCAGTATGGCTTACCCGGATTAAGACTAGGACAGATGTTTCACTGCCGAAATCCTGTTAGCTGAAGACTCTGTCTCCAACCCCAACTGCTGTGCTGCTATCCAAGAGCTTCCCAAAATAATAATAATCATAAGTGAGGTCTCCTCTTGCTTTATCCTCTATTTATAAAGTTCAACTGCGCAAAACCTAATCTTTGACCTAATTAGGTCACTTTATCTTCCAATTTGCCGTTGACTTGCATGCATGCGGATGGAGACCTAAAAAGTGCATGCATCATTAAATAATGCTTCGGATGGCATGCATGAAGGTGGCCTTTGGCCCAGGTGGCCCTTCTTGACCAAGTGAGGATGCCCTAGATCTTCTATGGATGGCATCAGTCCTGATCTGATTCCCTAGCTATCAGTAACCGCTCGAACCCACAGGAATCACATAGGTTAGCGGTTTTGGGCCTCAATGCCTAAAAGGAAGAGGACATTACATTTAGAGAGCAAATTCAAGAACTCGCCATGGATATGTGGGATTTGAAGCTGAGTAGGATGGAACATTGGACTACTTCCATTAAAACTGGGAAGATCTTCTAGATAACTATTGCATATGGATCCTTCAATATGTTGAATTTTTAGCATTAGCATAAACTTTCAGAATTTGCAGATCTACTTAAACAATTCAGCAGTATAGTAAAAACAACATTCATCACATCAGCATACATGGACACAATATTTTTCACTGGGGAAACCTTCAAAGCACAAAAACCCCAAAAGCGTTAATAGCTCATCTCGTAAATGAGATGACTCAGAAAATTCTTCAAAAGGTTCCTCAAATCCAGATCTAGATTTTTACCCATACTAACAGTAAAAATTTATCAGTAAAAAAGACTGATAATTTGAACCACAAATTCCAGAAATACAAAAAATTTCCAAATTAGGGCTGTATCAAAAAATTCCTTTCCTGTCTGCAAAAAATCAGACTGCCTGAGAAAATCTCGGACTGCCCGAATTGAGCCTTCTGTCTGCTGCCCGAAAAAGAACTAGGCAGCCCAAACTTTTGCCCGTGTCTTTCTCTCTCCTGCCTGAATTCTTTTTCTTTGTTCTGCTTGTACTTGATTGCTGCTGCCCCGATCTGCTGGGGTGGCTAGACAGTTTGTTGTAGGTTGGGCTGAGGCTTTACAGCCTGCCTATGGCTCTCGTGGCCTGATTTTTAGCAGCCCGTGAACTGTACTGTCAGCCTGGGCCTGCTATCTAGCAGCCCGTGGCCACAACAGCCTAGTTAGGGTCTGCCCGAGGGTTGGCCGTGGACCAAACCCTCATGGGTATGCCTACTAGAGGCTGCCTGATGGTGCCTAGAGAGCAGAGCCTTCTATAAGCTTGCCCGTGGTATGTAAGAAGGGGGACAAGCCCTAACACACCTGCCTGGAGAGAGAAAACAGACAGTCGTGAGGAGAGAGAGGTGGCTGCCCGGAAAATAAGAAGAGCTGCCCGAAAATTCTGAGATAAGCAAAGCTGATGAAAACCCTAGCTGGGGCAAGAGAACAATCTTCTTCAGTAAAAGAATATCTTCACCTGTGAGAGCAAAACTTGTGTGTAATAATGAGAAGACTTGATCTTCTTTTATAGTCTTCATTCATATGTAAGACTTGATTGGTACGTTCATGGACTTGCAGTCCTGCATCCCAAATCTCTGCAAGATATCTATTGCATACTTTCGTTGCGTCAAGAAGATCTCACCTGGCTTTTGCCAGACTTCTAAGCCAAGGAAGTAATGCATCAATCCGATATCTTTCATCTCGAATTCAGAGGTAAGCTACCTCTTACATTGGTCTATCAACTGTTTGTCACCTATAAGAAACAAGTCATTTACATATAGAACAAGTATCAAGACATGATTATGAACAATTTTAAAGTACAAGTTAGAATCAACTGTACTTTTGGAAAACCCCAAACTATGGAGAAATCCATCCATCCTGGCATACCAGACTCTCGGAGCTTGTTTCAGTCCATGCAAGGCTTTTTTAAGTTTAGATACATGGGTCTTCTTTCTATGAGCAACAAAGCCTTCAGGTTGTTCAATATAAACTTCTTCCTCAATCTTACCATTGAGAGAAGCTATCTTTACGTCCATCTGATGTAACTTCCATCCGAAAACTGCAGCAAGTGAAATGATAGTTCTGATGGTAGTGTACTTGGCAACAGGTGCAAATGTCTCATCATAGTCAATGCCTTTTTTCTGAGTGAAGCCACGAGCTACGAATCTGGATTTATACTTCTCCACACTGCCATCTGCAGCATGCTTGATCTTATGAAGCCATCTGGAAGTCACTACTGACTTTCCTGCAGGTTTGGGAACAACTTCCCAAACATCATTCTTCATGATTGACTTATACTCTTCAATCTTGGCATCAACCCATACCTGTTTACTTGCTTCATCTTCGTATGATGAAGGTTCTGAATTGATAAGCTGATTCATAAGACTAGAGTACTTCTGTGGTCTTATGCTTTCTCTGAAAGTCCCTAGAGGAGCTTTATGCTTCTCGGCTTCTTGTATCGTCTCTCGGTACCAAGCAAGTCTCCTTTTGGAAGGAGGAACTTCAAGTAGTTCTTCTAGTGGACTTTCAATGTTCATTGTTCTTAGGAACATCTGGAATTTGATCCTCAAATTCCTCTTCCTCCCTTTGAGTTTCTGAATCTGGAAACTCAAGTGGAGTAACTGCATCTTCCGGTGAAATCTCTAGTGTTTTACGAAACACCGATTCCTTTTGGAAGATCACATCTCTGCTGGCCTCAATGTGCCTCCGTCCAGGTATATATATTCGATAAGCCTTCGAGCAATCATTGTATCCAACAGATGTGCCTTTCTTATCAGAGGGCTCTAGCTTGGCCCTCTTCTCTTTTGGCACATGAACATACACAGGAGTACCAAATATCCTCATGTGGTAAACTGCAGGTTTCTTCTTGGTGAAGACTTCTTCAGGAGTCTTCTCACCCAAGATAGCATGTGGGCTTTTGTTCTGGATGTACACAACAGTTCCTGTAACTTCAACCCACAAAGACAAAGGAAGATCTAGATCAGTGATCATGGCTTTAGCAGCCTCACGGATCGTGTGATTCTTCCTTTTTGCAGCCCCATTTTACTGGGAGTTGTAAGGCACTGTCAACTTTTTCTTGATTCCTACTTCTCAACAGAAATCATCAAACTCATTAGATTTATACTCACCTCCGTTATCTGATTTCAAGATATGGATGTGCCTGCCAGTCTGATTTTCAATTAGTGTCTTGAACTCTTTGAACCTATCAAAGGTTTCACTCTTGGCCTTAAGGAAGTAAATCCAAGAGTTTCGAGAGTAGTCATCACTAAACAAGACATAATATAAACACCCACTCAAGGAGGGTGAAGACATGGGCCCAAAAATGTCAGAATGAATCAAATCCAAAATGCCTTTAGATCTACTCTTGCTTCTGGGAAAGGATTTCTTAGTGTTCTTACCTAGAGCACATCCTTTGCAGATTCCTTCATGTTTTAGAGAAACTTTTGGCATACCTGTAACCATCTTCTGCAATCCTGAGAGAGCTTTGTAGTGAAGGTGTCCAACCCTTCTATGTGAAAGCTCACAAGGATCAACTGTGTGATGTACCAAAGCATGCGAGGAAATTTTGGAGGCCTTGTAGAGGTCTCCCTCTCGAACCCCAGTCTGAACTGCTGAGTCTAGATTTGTGTCTTTTTCGCATAAAAAGACCTTCTTGTCCATAAAGAGGACTATGTGGCCCTTGTCTTCTAAACCAACAACAGATAAAAGATTTTTCTTTAAACTGGGGACATAAAGAATATCATAAATGTGAAGAACCATACCTGAGTCAAGTTGAAGTGAAGTTGAGCCAACTCCTTCAATCTTGTAAGTGGAGTCATCTCCAAGTTCTACCCAAGTGGTGAACTTTCTCTTTCTGTAACTGGTGAGGGTACCACAGTTACTTGTCATGTGCCTGGAGTTACCACTATCCACCAACCAAGAAGTGGAGCAAGCTGAGAAAGAACCAGTTAGAGAAGAAATCAAATAGTACTCTCTTTTAGGCTCATCAGTTTTATTAGCCTTGGTTTTCTTCTTCTTCTTTGGTTCTTCATCTTCTTCTTCTTTTGGTTCTGCAGCAGATGCTTGAAACCTTCGCTTGGGTTCCTTCTTGTTCTACCTACAGTCTCTAGCATAATGTCCAAACTTGTGACAAGTATAACATTCAATCTTAGACATGTCAGAAAACTTACCCTGAGGTTTCTTCCCTTTCTTTTGCTGAGAAGAAGGTTTCTTGAACCTTTTGGTCTTTGCTGCAAGTGCAAGGTTATCCTGCTTGATTACCTTGTCAGTGTTCTTTGCTTCTTGTATGCAATCATGCCAAATCCTTTGAAAGGTTGGCTGACTTTCTCGTCCACAGACGATTGCCATGAAGGTTTCCCAAGAGCTTGGGAGACCATCAACCACTGTTTGCACAAGATCATCATCATCAACAGTAACACCAATAGCAAGGAGTTGATCTCTTACCTGTTTGATCTTGGTGAAGAAGGAACCAACACTTTCATCTTTGCTCAGCTTCAAAGTTCATAGCCTCTTCTTCAAGACTCTCTTTTGACTGGGAGCCTTCTTTTCATAGAGGTTTACCAACGTATCATAGCATTCTTTAGCAGTCTTCAAGGATGTGATGGTAGGCATCAATTCTTCTCTGATAGAATCATAAATGACTCTTCTAGCCTGACCTTGCTTCCTCTTATAGGCAAGCCTACTAGCATTTGTAGTTGGCTCTTCTGTGACATTAAGAACAATGTCATCCAAGTCATTCTCATCTAGAATGGCTGTTAATCTGGCCTTCCAGGAATTGAAGTTTACTGAACCATAAAGCTTCTCTTTCGGTTTGAAACCATTGATGGCCATCTCTGTCACTTAACCAAATGTTAGATCTGCAAATCTTATTCCAAGATCTAGTGAAGAACAATAGCAGTGTCCCTTTACTGTGTTTTTCACATGCTAAGCTCTGATACCATGTTGAATTTTTAGCATTGGCATAATCTTTAAAAATTTGCAGATCTACTTAAACAATTCAACAGTATAGTAAAAACACATTCATCACATCAGCACACATGGACACAATATTTTTCACTGAGGAAACCTTCAAAGGACAAAAACCCCAAAAGCATTAATAGCTCATCTCGTAAATGAGATGGCTCAGAAAATTCTTCAAAAAGTTCCTCAAATCCAGATTTGGATTTTTACCCACACTTATAGTAAAAATTTATCTGTAAAAAAGACTGATAATTTTAACCACAAATTCCAGAAATACAAAAAATTTCCAAATTAGGGCTTTATCAAAAAATTCCTTTCCTATCTGCAAAAAATCAGACTGACTGAGAAAATATCAGATTGTCCGAATTGACCCTTTTGTCTGCTGCCCGAAAAAGTTCTAGGCTGCCCGAACTGCTGCCCGTGTCTTTCTTTCTCTTGCCCAAATTCTCTTTCTTTGTCTTGCCCGTACTTGATCGCTGCCGCCGAATCTGCTGGGGTGGCTGGACAGTTTGCTGTAGGTTGGGACAAGGCTTTACAGCCTGTCTATGGCTCTCGGGGCCTGCTTTTTAGCAGCCCATGAACTGTACCGTCAGCCTGGGCTTGCTATCTAGTAGCCCGTGGCCACAACAACCCAGTTAGGGTTTGCCCTAAGCTGCCCGAGGGTTGGCCGTGGGCCAAACCCTCACAGGTATGCCTACTAGAGGCTGCCCGAGGGTGCCTAGAGAGCAAAGCCTTCTATAGGCATGGCCATGGTATGTAAGAAGTGGGCCAAGCCCTAACACACCTGCCTGGAGAGAGAAAACTGACAGCCATGAGGAGAGAGAGGTGGCTGCCCAAAAAATAAGAAGAGTTGCCCAAAAATTCTGAGATAAGCAAAGCCGATGAAAACCCTAGCTGAGGGTTTGCTGAGGATGCCCTAGTTGGGGCAAGAGAACAATCTTCTTCAGTAAAAGAATATCTTCAGCTGTGAGAGAAAAACTTGTGTGTAATAATGAGAAGACTTGATCTTCTTTTATAGTCTTCATTCACCTGTAAGTGGACAAAATTAGGAAAGATAAAAATAATAGTATTTTTAATCTTTTTCTAATTTCACTTTCACCTTTTACCAAAAGGTCCTTTTTATTTATCTTTGACTTTTAGAAGAAGTCCTTATTTATTTTCACTTCCACCTGTGGTCCTTTTCTTGTGGTGCAAAAGTATTTATTTATTTTGACTTTTGACTTTGGCCTTTTTCCAAGTGCCCCTGTGGTCATTACCTGTGGTCCTTTTTGATTTCAAAGTACATCATCATAAACCAAGAGAGTTATTAATGCTTTTATCTCACACACTGTGTGACACCTAGATCTGGTACTAGGGCAACTTGACCAAGGGTAGCTAATCCTAGGAGGAGCACACCAAGCCCATAAATCAAGGGTCAGAGTGCCACACATGCCCAGACCCAGTCTAGGGCTTATAGTGTCGTCATTCTCTAACAAGCTACTCAGAACTAAGCTGAGTCTAACAGTCCTAGATTGGTCTACATCGTGGTCCCGGACTAGATGTCTACTCAACACAAGGTTGAGTCTACCCAGGGAAGAGCTGGGTCTATATCATGGTCCTAGACCAGATATCTACAATTCAACAGAATGGTCACTTAACACTGGTTTGAGTCTTCACCGTGGTCCCAGACTAGTTGGTCCCATTCTCCTAGGAGAAGGGCTCTCGATGCTGCTCAGAAAATCAACACAATATAGATCTACTGTAGCGCTAGATCAATAAGTATTCAACAGGATCTGTGTATTGCATTGATATATTTTTGACTGCAGATACCAATCACAGGCTACAACAATTTCATAGAAGTTACAGATCTTATTGTTAGACACTGAGAGGGGGGGTGAATCAGTGTAAAGCCAATTTTAAAACTTTTCTTAGCTTGTCACAATTAACTACCAATTTATGATTCCACCATCATTTCATAAACATCTTTCACTTCATCATTCACATATCATAAGCGTTTGAATCATCAAGAACCATAACACAAAAGAACACAACACCATATAATTTTGTAATCTTTTTGTATTAATTTTGGTCCGGCTACAACCGTGAGGTAAAATCAGCACCTACTGATACAAATAGCACCTACTCTGTATCCAGGACCCTGCCTGGTTTTCTTAGACCCTGCTAAGAAGAGTTTGAGGTATCCTAACCTCAAAAGCAAGACTAGCTTACTTTTACAATTAAAGCTCACTGTCACATCAACATCATCTATCTCTTCAATCTGCTGCCAACTATCTCTGCTCATGGTCATTGTTTTCTCTGATCATCATTCTTCCCTGCTGCACATCCTCTTTCTGTCCACGTCATCACTGTCTTATTAAAGATCACTACTGTTGTTCATCTATTGCTGCAACACTCTTCTGCTCATCACACTCATTTTTTTCTTCACTGTCACATCATAGCAATCATTGTCAAGCTCATCAAATAGTTGCCCATCCGTCCATGCATATCATCAGTATTTGTTTTTATCATCATTCTGTTCATAGCCACGCCTCTAAGCATGTCTTTGTCAAAAACATAATTCTGTTTGCTGCCCTATCTTCATTCTTCCCAAGCATACATGTATGTATTTGTTCTTCACAGTCATGTATTCACTCTATCATGTCATCAACTGTTAGTGTCATTAGTCATGGCATGACCCACTTCAGAGGCTGTCACTGTCGAGTCAACTCAATTGTGTCTATCAAGTCCATCCACTGTCATTGTCAAGTCAATTTGTTACTACTGTCACAACCTGTCCATCTGTAAGTAACCCAGGCTGCCACTTGTCACAACAAAGGTTATTACTGTTTGAATCACTTTTGACATCAACTAAGTGCCAACAATTTGTTCATATATCATCAAGGCAATTTCAACAGAGCTGATTAACTAGTCTCCAAAATATCCAAGACTAAACCCTTTATGTATTCAAAATTTCAAATATCACTGTGTACTGAGCATATCATATCACTGAGCATACTAAGCATATCACTGATCATATCAAGTTCAACGTATCACTGAGCATATGTGTAAACATCATCATATATAACTAGCACATCTGAGCATAGGTGTAGGCATTATCAAATCACTGAACATGATATTGCTGTATGCTGAGCATATCTCAGGACATATCACATCATTTCACTGTATACTCATCACTGTGTAGTATCAACTAGCAACTCTGTGATCATCAAGCAACTGTGCAATGTAATCATCACTGTATAGTATTAAACATTATCTAGCAACTGTGTAATCATCAACTCACTGTATGCTAGCAATTCACTGTGTAATCCATCATACCACGAGTTTATACCTTGCAAAACTCGGATCTGGAAGTGATGACTGTAGATTTCCCTTGCTGTTGTCCCCAGAGATAAGAGGAATAATCTTCAACAGAATGATGGTCTTCCAAGGAGACTCTACTTTCACAAGCTCTTTACACAGGTACAAGCTATAATGGTTGACTGCTACAGGAAAGATAAACTTGAAGAGCCAATCAGCTGCTACAGGAATGCAAATCAAAACGCCCTCCCATAATTCAGATTTCCTCCAAAGGGCCATATGGCCAACAAGTAGCTGAGGAATGTCTTCAAATGGCTAACTCAACCTCCCAAGGAATAAATAACAGCCCAGAAACAAGAAACAAGCTGGGGCATCCTCCTTCAAGCTGAGAAATGCGCCCTCCTGTATGTGTGACTGTCACAGCAGTGAAAACGTTGAACTGGGAGGTGAAGGAGCTCATCCTTCCTTCTCTTTTGATCCCAATGGTAAGATTTATAAGAAATATAGGGATTCTTTCCCACAGGTGCAATCTTGGGACTGTCAGCAGTAAGATATAACTATGTCTTCAAAAATTGGCTAGCTGCTATAGATTTCGGATGAGGTAGAGATCAAAACTGTCCACTGAATTAACTTGACTGCCACTGCCTCTTTTTACTGCTGTAATTTCGGATCGCTGCTGCTAGTTGCTTACGAAACATTTACAGTCTGCAAAATTTCACCTTAGAGAACACCCCAAATTTCCTCAAACTGCCATCATATGTGTGTGGGTGCCTTCATCATGCCATCTAACTATGTCAAGTGCGACTAGTTGGCTCCAAGACCATACCAAGGAACTTAACCACCTTAACCACACACGAGGACCTCCAAGCGTCAAGATATCTTCTGTGGGGACGCTAGGTCTTCTTTTGGGGTACCATGACATCATCATAGCATGAATGACCACCGAATGGGTCATTAATGCTTCTCTAACCCATCTAGGGTTTCTCCAACGTCCATCAAGGCTTCAGGACCATCTCCAGGGTCTTCAACGCCATCAGCAGGGTCTTCAACATCTTCAACAAGGTGGTGGCATCAATATCCAGCCTTGTGGGTACATGGACCTTGTCAACCGGGTACAAGGTACTTCAAGGCACAAACTCACTCTGTAAGGGGTCAAGACACTACAGGTGGGACTTGGTGGCATCAATGACATCTTGTGGGGCCACTGCAAGTCCATGTTGGCATCAATGACAATTTCATCAACACTTATAACGACTTGGATCACTCGACAGTAAATCAAGATTTGCACTTTGAATCTAAAAGAGATGAAACTTGACCCACATTGGACCTTTTTGATCTATCAATCAGAATTACCACAAATTGCAAATTGATATTGCAGATTGAAGATCTCAACAAAGATTGCAATTGGACACAAAGAAGTCAAGAATGGATTTGATAACTTACAAGAATTGACAGCTTCAAAGCATTTCCATTGATGACATTTGCTGGTATGCATTTTCTTTATGAGAGATACTGAGATGGTTCTACCTTACTATCGGACTTGGCTCTTTGATTGATAGGCAGATTCACATGTTTGGAATGCTGGTTTATGCTTGGACTGTCAACATTCCACCTACACATTGACATATCTTCGATATATTCCCATCAATCTTCCCATGGAACACTAACACGGAGAAATCAGACCCTTACGACCATAATGGTACTGATACCATGTTAAAATGAGCACAAGCAACAGAGTGACGGAAAAAGCTCATTAGCCAACTCAATGTATTCACACCAAAGTTACAAATATATAGTACAATGGGTGATGCCACCTCATGGAGAAATTTGCTCTAGATTTTAACACCTTGCTAGGTGGTTAGGCTAGGAAATCTTAGCCAAATCTCTTAGTCATTATTTAGGATAAATCACTATTATCCTAAAATCTAAATACAGATAAGGTGACAATTAAACTTTGTGATTGGTAATGTGAACCATAAGCTAAGAAGCCAGAGTACATTCCTGTATTAAAAGGGTTGCCTTCGAAAGATTGTTTGCTTTGGAATTGAATTCTCTGTAGATATGTGCGAAGGTGACTTCAAAGTGCATTTTTGCCTTCAATTTTTTTGTGATTGTGGGATCTAGGTCCAGATTTGTCAGATTTGTCAATTGATGGTAAAAGGGTTTCCTTCGAAAGATTGTTTGCTTTGGAATTAAATTCTCTGTAGATATGTGCAAAGGTGACTTCAAACTGCAGTTTTGCCTTCAATTTTTTTGTGATTGTGGGATCTAGGTCCAGATTTGTCAATTGTCTTCTGCCATTTTCCCAATCCATCAAAAGCTTTGATTCCCCTAGCACCTGTAACCTGCTTACACCTTTATCAACAGCAACTTTCATCACTATCCAAAAGGCATAGAATTCTGCTCTGTTGTTTGTTTCCTGACCTGCCCCATATGTTAAAAGAAAATAACGTTCATTATTTAAAAAAAGGTAAATCCTCTGCGACACACATACCGATCTTACCTTAGCATTTACCATCAAAGAAACCCCAGGGTTGTGAGAAATCTATATCTTGTTCCTTTAGGATTCTAGCTTTCTTCCGCTTTGGAGGATTCCAACCTTTACCATATTGGAGCCGTATATGACGTGACACCACACTTGAAGTCAGCTCTTTTAAAAAAAAAAAAAATCTTGTTTCTGGTTAACCAACCTCCCCTACAAAACATAACTAGGTAAAGCTTTGTGATTTCTGACAACTCTATTAGACCACCAATCTTCACAACATCTCGATAGAGAGGGTTTGTCCCATGACAAGGGAGCCTTTACAATCTGCAGAACATCTGCCTAAACAAACTTTGTCAAAGGGCAATGAACAAAAAGGTGACACAGAATGCAGCAACATGGCCTTATCCAATTCGTCTTTTGACCATTGTCCCAATTTAGTATCTTTTTGGCCAAGGCTAGCCACAAGAAGATGTTAGTGTTAACAAGGCTTTCTAATTTCCAAATTAGTCTCCACCACCATAGTCTTTCTTCATCTAATACCTCATCCATTTTAGCTTTAGAACCTAGCTTAGCAGTTAGCACACCTGTAGTTTTATTTACTGATCACTTTAGTTCATCATCCTGATCTTTGAGGATGATATCACTGTGTTTAATAAGTGTTGTATACGGATTCCACTCTGCTGCCTGTTCATTCTGACGCTCCAAAAGTTCTGCATATTTCCAAATTTGAAAACCTCCCTCCTGAACCCCTTGAATTGAAGCATCAGCTAAACTTGTTATCCCTTCTCTTGTAAGGCTTCAATTAGAGAATCTGTCAATTTGTAGTTTCCACTTCCCCCTATCCAAGCGTCAGGCCGTAGTCTCATCTTATTTCCTCAACCGTTTTTCCAAGCAGTCCATCTTAATTACATTTTTCCAAGCAGTCCATCTTAATTACAATAGGAACTACTTTTATTTTTTAAATGGTGTGATACTTTAAGCACCTTGATGGATATAATATAGGATAAGATAGATAAGATAATTTTATTAATGTCTACCTAATGACCACTAAAGTAAGCCCATGGGACTGCTGGATACAATGATGTCATTACAAGGTGGGAGCGTCAAAATGACTCCTATAAAAAACAACCGATATACAAAAGTATCAATCTAAGGTAAAGTTTGAAAAACCCTAGTCTCTGAGAGTAGGCTGTCGCTCTAGGAGAAGAGCAATGGGGATGGATCTAGAACTGGAGTATAAATAATGATACAAGTAAGTTAAGGACCACTAGATCCATCTTTTTTAACAACTGAGGTTAAATTTGTTAGCTTTTTGTAGCTCGGAGGTACTCCTGCATTAGGTGCCTAGGTGCAGGGGTTTGAGATAATGTTGTTTCATCTCAAAACTGCAATGTGCTTGGAACGGGTTTAAGAGCACATGGGAAGTGCATGGAACAAAAAGTGCAGGGGTTTGAGATGATGTTGGTTCTCCTTTTTCAATTATTTTGTGGAGGGAAGTGCTTGGAAGGGGTTTAAGATCATTTATTAAAATACTTTATGACGTGACTTTATAATTTGAAAGTGAGATGCACTTTAGTAAATTTATAAAGCAACTTTTAAATTATAAAGTGCACTTTTTAAATATTTAGGGTAAAAGTGTATTTTCGAATGTAGTGAGACTTTTATATAGTTTCACTTAAAGATTTAAGTGAACTTGAGAATAAATCTCATCTGTGGATATTGTGGCCAAGATCTAATCTCGATCGTAGAAGACAAAGAGACGAGGAGTTACATGAATGAGAAAATAAAAAACCACATTGAGACTTCATTTGCATGCATTCCAAGAGTAGTTAGAGAGTGGAAAAAATTTCATGAGGGAGTCTTAGAAGGAAGAAAGAGCAACTCGAATCCCTAGGAGAGGGGTTTTGTGAGAAGCAAAAGGGAAGCAATGCAACAACAAAAGTGGAGGCTTGAATCTCAAGGTGGGGCATGAATCCCAAGGCACTGTACAACCATTAAAAATGGCAGTTTGAACAAAAGAATTGGTGGGGCCGTACTACTGAGTTTAGTTGCACAAAAAATGAGGAGCTTGTGGTATGTTTTTTGAGGAAACTTCATGGAAGCTGAGTGGAGACTGTACTGTTGAAGAGGCTGGGCACAAAAATCTAGAGAAGACTGCTATAGTTGTGTATGTACTGTTCCATACAGTTTGGAATGCCTGTAGGGTGTGTTTTCCAAGGATGCTAGTGCACAGTTTTCGAGGTGATATTTAGGCTCAGATTTCAAGAAATATTTCAGGCTGTACTGTTGGTTTTATTGTTAAAGAAATGTAACTGCGGAAGATATTCTACTTCGTATTATTATTTCCCCTTCCAGAGATGTTGTTCCTCTGATTAGGGATGTCATTGATGTAATTGGTCATGTAAAGTCTTGAGGTAAAACCTCTGTTGTAAGTCTGGTCAGTAGTACCCACAAAAGTATTATTAAAATGTGATTTTGAGTCTCCCAAGGCAAGTAGGCCCTAATTGGGAGGATAATTCGGCCTTGTTGGGTTATTAGGCCTCTCCACTGATCAATATAGATAGGGGAGGCACCTCCCTCATTTGGACACACTTAGAACTCAAGCAAGTTTGCTAGAGAGAGAAGGAGCAATCCATATGGAGGAGAGGAAGCAGTCAAGTCTTATTCTTGTAGTCTTACAAGTCTTATTCTTCGGGTCTTGCACTGTACTTGGATGAAGTCTATATTGAAGAAATTTTGTTGGGTATTCTCCCCCAAGAGTGTTTACCATGATAAATCTTTGTGTTCTTTTGTGTGGCTGTGCTTGTCTTTCGTTCAATGATCCTTTTGTATATGATGTTATCATGCTAACTGTTTTTAGATGTTGTATAACCATTTAAATATTAACTTGGTATCAGAGTCACCCTGAAAGAAGTCTTTGTGCAGCCGAAATACTACTACAGCTGTAGCTACTGGAGATTAGGGTTTCATGCTTGAAAACCCTTGAAGGAAAAATTTGGTAATCTTGGCATTTTCGATATAAATTTATTTTGGAGAAGGCTCAAGAGCTGAAACTTGGATAGGCCGAATATGAAATCTTGATGTACCTTGTGTATGAGTTTCAGCCACAGATTCGCTATACTTCAGGAGATATGATCCCTCCAAAATAGGGTTCCAACCCCTTCCAGAATTCAGTCTTAAACTGGTGACCTTGGGAGAATTGCTAAATCTTGGGCTAGGAAGATCCAAATAGAATTTCGTAAGATGTTTCAGATAGGTCTCAGACTGTAGTTTCTGTGGTACAAGTTTCAGACCTTGAAGTTGAAACAATGACACGTGGTAGTTTGTATAGGTTGGCTATACTGAACTAGTCCACAAATAGGTCACCTTGGGAAACTTAGCATATGTTCCACTTGTTGAATCCAATACTTCTCAAACCCGTGGGGTTGGAAATAAGACAGATCAGGATATCTCAAGATGACGTTTCAAACCTTGAGGATCAGAAATTTCGGAGATACATCAGATTCAAGTTCAAGCAATTCTACAGAAGAAATTGGAGAAACTAGGGTTTCCTGTTCCAAGCACTTCCCTCCACAGATCAGTTGAAAAAGGAGGACCCTCTAACTCACCCTTGGAGGGAACATTTATCTTTGGAGAGAGTTTCTAATTTTGTGGATTTTTGATTTTTGACTGCGTGACACTATGGGAAGGAACTAGGGCATCAAGTTTTTGGAGTTTGCCTCCACAGTTTTTGGAGAAGGACCTTACTAGACAACTCGTCTCAAGGAGGCACATCTTTCTATCTAGACAGAATTTCAAGATTCCAAACTTGAAAAATTAGGGATTTTTTGTCAAACCCTAGGTCCTCTAGAAGCAGTCTTCCAGAAAAGTTGGTAAGTTCTATTCTCTCTATTTCCATTTGAAGTTCTCACTTTATCATATTGACAAACAACACCAAGCTTGAGGACAAGCTTGAAGGAGCCAAGAACTTTTGGGCATGAAAGTATAGAGTGCTCCTCATACTAGAAGAACATGACTTGGGCGATTATGTCAAAGGAGAAGCTGCAGATTCAGAGGGAGATGAGGACAAAGCTAAAGAAGCCAAGAAGATCATTGCAGATTCCACCAAGGACCATTTGATACCACATGTATCATCTTTGAAGACTCCCAAGGAGATGTTCGACATCAACATGAAGATGACCTTGAGAACTCAACTCATGGATGTAAAGATATAGATGTCAGAAAACATTCAATCCCACTTCACAAGGGTCTCTTAAATCAAGGAGCAACTAGGAGCCATTGGAGACAATGTCGAAGAAGCTGAAGTGGAGATGACAACCCTGAATGTTCTCCCAAGTTCATGTGAATCTTTCATTCTAGAAGTTTGTTCTAGAAGGGAGCTCACCTATGGGAGGAATGCACATAAGAAGAAGCTCAAGAAGAAACGCTGGGAAAAGTTGACAATCAAGCCCTAACAACTCATGCCAAGAAGAGAAAGAGCAAGAAGGAAGAACATTCTCGCAAGAATAAAAAGATTTCATAAGGACATCTCACAACTTAGATGATGAAAAAGGACACCTTGCGAAAGAATGTCACAAGAAGGAAGAATAGAAGGATGATATAATCAAGGAATACCAATCATGAAGAATGATGTCTAGAATGTGGTCTCAAGACCTGAAGGGAAGTCTATAATATTTTCCAAATGGATCTAGTAGATCAAGCATGCATTAAATGGCAACATCAAGAGATACAAAGAAAGGTTCGTGGTTTCTTTCAAAAAGAGGGAGTCGATTATGGTGAGGCATTTGCTCCATTGACCAGATACACTTCTTCAATGATGTAGAAGTGCATATTGAGCAACCTCCAGGATTTGGGACTCCTTACAGAGATTTAGATGTGCGCTTACGTTTTTGTAGAAGCTCAGAAGTCACCTATGGGATAGCACATACAATTACATGAGGAACTTGAGGATCATTGAGAGTGATGGAGATCTCAACGTTTGCTATAAGGTTGAAGATGGAAGCCTACAGAGGATGAGAAGCTCATAGATGGGTGCAAGAGGAACCTTCAACAAAGTTTGAGATGAAGTAACTTGATATCTAGTGATCTTGAGAGATGCCATAGATGGATACACAGAAGATTAGCGCATAGGAGGCTACCTGTCACTCCAGAACAAAATGTTCCTATGCAGAGAGTACAAGATGCAGATGGAGGATGGTGCTCCGCTTCAGAGGGAGTGACTACAATAGATCTCATAGTTCGAGAATATTGACATGAGGTGTGACAAAACCCAGAGGAGATTTTCCCTAGCCAAGGAAAATGTGTGATCGAGATCCTGGAGAGGCTTGAGATATTGGACTATAGCTACACTGATGGCATCAAACTTGGAGTTACTATGTGATCTTACTTTAGAGATAGTTGATGTCACAATCCACAGGCATAAGTTTGGTTCGTTAATGTACTTGACGAACATGAGGCCGCATTTGCTTTGTGCTGAATACTTTGATCCAGTACATAGTGGAGTCGAGATGTGTTCACATGGTTGTATAAAATCATGTGGTGTGGTACCTAAAGGGTACAATTGAGTATGGCCTCAAACATGCGAGAGAACAAAGGATCTACCTGTAGGGATATGATGACTCTGATTGGGTTAATAGTGCTGCAAACAGAAAGAGCACTTCAGGATGTTGTAGAAAGCGAACCAGTGTTGCTTTCAGTGCAACCGAGGATGAGTATATTGCAACTGAAAAGATAGGAAGGAAAGACTCCTCAAGTGATGAGGAACATGTACTTTGATTCTCAGGAATTCTACCGATGAAGATGAATATCATACTCATCCATTTCAACATTGGATAAGATTTGATGCATTTGAAGGGACACTTGGATTAACACTATTACACAGGTCCTATGTGATTTGTTGTGTAGAAGACTTGCTCAACTTTTTCGATCATGACCAAGATAGATGCAGGTCGTCAGAATCAAATGATGAAGTAGAGCATGTTGTAAGAGACTCCAGTAATTCCTGCAAGGAGGTATAGATCAAGAGGGAGTCTCCCAAACAAACAAATATAAGTAGTTGAGTTGTCATTTCCTATATATCTAGTTACCTAAATTACATTGTTTAGTTGTGTACATATCTTTGTTCAAGGAAATGTATTATGGATGATAGAGTGTTTACATTAATGAATAATATACTACTAATATGTATGTGATGGGTAAGTAGCCTACGGTGCTATACAACATACCATTGCTACTTATCTAGAATGAAACCTCTTTGCTGACATGTTGGGAGTAGTGCACACTCTTAATTATGTCCTGGTAGAGATGGAAGGCATCTAGAAAGTTACTGTATGTATACGAGATATGGATGAATGTTGTATTGGCTAAAATATTTGCATGAATATATGACATATATCTTTATCCATAAGAATTTGTCATTGTGAATGTCTTGAAGATTATGAAATGTTTATAACCATGAAACTGATGTATATGACTTGTTGGAAGGATCGTATACAATCACCTACAAGATAATAATGATGAAGTTGTGTATGTACAAGAGAAAAATGATGAAGTTGCATATGTACTAGAGAAGAATGAGCCCCAATGGTCTGGTCATTGTACAGAGAGCCTAGTCGTATCTTTGTGGGTAGATCCCAACATGGTTGGTGACATCACCGAGGGTGGATCCCAGTATGACTGGTCGTATCACTAAGGGTAGATCCCAACATGGTTGGTGGCAACCTTAGAAGGAAGATCCCAGGAAGGTTGGTCGTATCTTCGAATAGGAAGATGCCAACGAGATGTGGTCCTACAAACAATAACACTCTCATGTTGAGAGTTGTCCTAGCACATGCCGGTTGACGATGTTATTGCGGACGATAGTACTCTCTTGATGAGAGTGGTCCTGCATTCATTTGCGGATGATAGTATCCTTGTTGAGGATGGTCCTGCGAGCAAGAACACTCTATTGTTGAGAGTGGTCCTAGCACTTGCTGGCTAAGGATGGTCTTGTGGATGATAGTATTCTCTTGATGAGAGTGGTCCTGCATTCATTTGCGGACGACAGTATCCTAGTTGAGGATGGTCCTGCGGACAAGAACACTCTCTTGTTGAGAGTGGTTCTAGCACTTACAAGCTAAGGATTGTCTTGCAGACGATAATACTCTCTTGATGAGAGTGGTCTTGCATTCATTTGTAGACAAGATCATGCATTCAGTTGCAGATGACGATGTTCCAACATTGTTTATGCTGTGGGTGATTTAGTTCAGTATTTGTTTACTGATGATATTGTAGGTGATGCTCGAGATGTGATGCAACTAGATGCGATGATCGTTATGATGTGACGAGATGCTCGTGATGATGCTTGAGATGTGATGCTTGTGATGATGCGACGAGATGTGATACTCTTGATGATGCGACAAGATGTGATACTCATGATGATGCGACGAGATGTAATGCTCATGATGATGCGACGAGATGTGATGTTCGTGATTGCAACAGAAAACTTAACGCATAACAATTTGATAAGAAAATTGATATTTGCTATAACTTCGATGATGATAAATTACAATAGAATTCCCGAATTTATATGTTCCACGGGGTATGAGTGACTTTTCATAGTCATGTTAATTACAAACTAACTATCATTTATTAAAACATTATTATATTTATTTATTATTTCATTTATATATATATTTAATATATAACATTGCCCTCTTCTTTTAAGATGCTTTGTCCTCAAAGCAAGTTAATGAACTTCTCTGTTTCTTAGGAAGTGTCTTCTTCTGGACAATTCTTCCATTTAATAAGGTATTTTTTGATAATGCGAGAACGTAGTCTTCAAATACTTCCATTTGAGGCCCAGTTCTCCTCGCTTGACTCTACCTCTGCCAAATACCAGTACCTCTCATCTGCAATCTAGGGGGCTGCGCTCAAATACTTTCCCCATTCCACCCAAACCACCTCTACCTCCCCCAAGCTTGGTTCCTGTCCCATGAATAAATGGTACGATGAAGAATGCAAATCCCTCCATCAAGAACTCCGCCATGCCCTTCGTCACTCCCTATCCACATACCCCGTCATCCGAATAGCTTATTGTCGTCTTCTTCGTTGTAAGAAACGACATTTTATCTCCTAAAGAAGAAGGGAACTCTCCACTCTCCTTGTCCATTCCCCCAAACAATTTTGGGGTACCATCCTTCCCCGACGTTCTCCTCCTCCAGCCGACCTCGACCCTGTCTCCATGTTCTCCCATACTTCCAGTCTGTACAACATTCCCGGGCAGACCCAAATTCAGGTTACTTCCCCTCCTTCGTCCTGCCACCTCTTCTCTGACAGGGATATTAGAGAGGCCATCCGGACGATGAACAACAACAAAGCAACATATGAGGAAGGTTACCAAGCAGAGTTCTTAAAGCACGGTCTCCACCCTCTGGTTTGTTACTTGGTTGATCTCTTCAACCATGTGGTTCGAGAAGGATTTCCTCCGATGTGGGCCCATCACATTATCTATCCGATCCGCACGTCAGGATCCACCTCTAATCCTAATAACTGCAGAACTATCATGGTTGGCCACACGTTCTCGAAGTTTTACGTCACAGTTCTCCACAGGGAGCTGTCTAGTGCTCTCGAGCAGATAAACCTCAGGGCTCAGGGCTAGGCAGGGTTTAGGCTAACTCATCAGACTATTGACCATATATTTACTGTTTGGGTTGTGATCATGGAAGCATGCCACTGTTCCTCGAAGGTGTACTGTTGTTTCGTGGACTTCCGGAAAGTCTTTGACTCGGTTCCGAGAGAAGACCTACTGCAATGAATCCAAGATATTGACATTTCGATGACTCTGCTAACAACTATTATGCTCCCATACGAGTTTGTCCTTGGTCGCCTTCGCATAGTTCGAGGACTGTCTGAGTTCATCTGAAGCACTATTAGTATTGGGGTTAAACAGGGATGCCAACTATCTCCCACCCTTTTTGGGATCTACATTGATGAGCTGGAAGCTTTTCTCCACGAGCATATCCAATATACAAATGGGTTCCTTCCACACCATGTCCTGATTTCCATTTTACTTTTTGTAGATGATATTGTTCTCCTATCCTCCTCCGTACAGAGGCAGCTTGATGCCTTAGATCTTTTTGTGTTCTTCGGAAGTTAACGGTGAATCTGTGTAAAACAAAGATTATGATCTTCAATGGGGTGAAGAAGACCTTGGACTTCCACTTCCTATTCAGGGGAGAGGACCCCGTTTCAGCCTGCGGCCAACCCTTCAACCTCGAACTATCAAGGGGTATGGATCTTTGGCCCTTCTAAAGAGACAGTGCTTTCGTCATCACTTTCAGGATATCTTGTCCAAGATGAGTCTTATGGATGCCTTGATCCGTCCCACTGTCCTATACGGATCAGAAATCTGGGGGCCTTCTTTTCTCGCGTTGGATTGGGTCTCAGTCGAGAGGGTCCAGATCCTTCTTTTTCGCCGCATCATCCGATTCAAGCAGAAAGTATCGCATTACATCATCCTGGCTGAGTTTGGGGCCCAACCCTTTCGCCTTGAGATGATCTTCAGATTGGTTTCCTTCTTGCATCGGGTCCGGGCTTTGCAGACACATTAAAGGGTCAAGACAAGTATCAATACTTAGTCTACTGCTCCTTCGAGGCTATTGCTCATACTCATTTAGGGAGAGCCAAGTGTTGGTTCACTGGGGTTTCGAGGCTCCTCGAATCAATAGGGATTCAGATAGATAGCCTCCCCCCTTTTCGGTACTCTTTGAATGCTCTCGGCCACCTTCTTCCCATTCAGCAAGAACTGAATAGGATCATCAAAGAGGATATTTACAGGCATTTCGTTCAAATCACATGGGTCAATCTCCCCGGAGGGTTCGCTCAAAGATGGCCTTCTATGCAGAGCACTTTCTGGAGATCAGAGACAAGCTCATCGTCCAACCCCAGTACACGCTCCGACACTAGATGCATGCTCTCCGGATCCCTCTCGGGAAGTTCAGAGTAGGTTCTCATAGACTTAAGGTAGAGACAGACCACCAGATTGATAAGATGGACATGATCTGCCAACTATGTCATCTACAGGAAGTGGAAATCGAGTCACACTTTATCTTCAGATGTCCTGTATATTACGAGATTAGAGGAGGGTTCCATTGCTTATTCAGAGGTCCTCAGACCCTGGCCAGCTTTTTCAGATACACGAATCAGAGATGTTTAGCACTCTATATCCAGGAGACTCTCAGGCTTTGAGCTCATATTCTTTATTCCCCCACCAGACCCGACACCACACAGAGGATCACAACGTTCTTCAACGTACTCCCCTCAGCCAGGGGCACCTAGAGGTCTATCGACTTGGACATTGATCTAGTTTTCAGATCAGTGAGGATCTGTGGATCTTGACCCACGAGACCTCAGCAGCAGGTTCATTCCAGGCCTCTACCTGAGAGACGAACTAGGCCCTCCAGGCCTCAAAGGAGCAATGCAGTGGGCGACCCGCACCCACCATCTCCTCTTCGGGCCAACAGACGCTACTGAACTTTTCTCAGTTCTTTTCTTTTAGCCTCAGATGTTAGGAGTAGTAGACCTTCTTAGGTCTTCTCGTCTTCGGGATCTTCTCCACCAGAGCTTCTTTGCCCTAGTGCAGAGTTAGGAAGTCGGGGCTGGGGATGGAGCTCTCTCATACTTCAACCCAGCTCGTATTGTTCATCTTTTAAAATTTTCTGCATTGTTTTGTCTTCAAAAAGGGGGACCGTTTGGTCCTCCCGCATAGCACGGGCATCATTGTAAACGACAGTCTTGTTGACCTTCTTTGTGGTCATTAGTTGGACATCAAAAAAATTATCTTATCTTATCTGGTGTTGATGATGGCTTCTGGTTCTAATACAAGTTTCCCTTTTTCATCGAACGTAGGAAGTGTCGTTTGAGCAGTTTGGTGTTGACCCAACAATTTTTTGAGATTTGAAACGTGGAAAACATTATGAATTCGACTCTTGTTTGGTAACTTCAATTCATATGCTACCGGGTTAATTTTTCGGGTAATTTGGTATGGTCCATAAAACTTGGGAGCTAATTTATTCTTTCCTTGTTGCTTAAGTGACAATTGCTTGTATGGCTGAAGTCTTACAAATACCCAATCTGCTATTTCAAACTCTCTTTTTGTTTTATGTTGATCTGCTTGCTGCTTCATACGATTTTGTGTGATAGTTAAATTATCCTTGAGTACTTGCATTACCTTCTAATTTTCTTCAAGTTTACTTTTTTACTGCATGTACTTTTGCATCTCCTTGAACGAGTTCCTTCCATCAAGGAGGTGCATACCCATACATTGCTTGAAGAAGGTGTCATGTTGGCCGACGTATGATAGGTGGAGTTATACCACCACTCTGCAAGATGTAACCACTGTAACCATCTATTCTGCTTGTTTGTGACAAAACTACAGAGATAGGCTTCCATACATTTGTTAACAACTTTCTTTTGTCCATCTGTTTGGGGGTGATAGGTTGAGCTCATGTTAAGAGTGATCCCAACTTGTGTGCAGAATTCCTTCCAAAAATTGCTTGTGAATTTGGCATCTCTATCACTAACGATGATTTTGGGAAATCCATGTAATTTGTAAATTATTTTACAAAATTCTTAAGCAATTTGTTTTGCGGAGTCAGTTTTCTTAATCCCCATAAAATGTGCATATTTTGTTAAGTGATCCACTACCACGAAGATTTTGTCCTTGCCTTTGGATATTGGTAACCCTTCAATAAAATCCATGGAAATTTCCTCCCACTTTTTGGTTGGTATGTGAAGCGGGTGGTGTAGTCCTGGAGTCATGACATTTTCGCTTTTGTTTCTTTGACAGGTATCAAACTCGACTACATACTTTTGAATGTCTTTATACATCCCCTTTCAACAGAAGGATTGCCTGGCATTGTAGTAAGTTTTGAAAAAACTTACATGGCCTGCAGCTGGGGAATCATGAGAATCTATCATCACCTTGGTTTTAAATCGAGATGTAGGGTTTAAATAGATTATTCCTTTATACCAGAGGATGCCATTCCCTCATTGAAACGTCAAACCTTGATTAGGGTCACTGATTAGGGCACAAGTGTTTCGATCTTTGGCATATTCTCCTCGGATTTTGTCTAACCAGTCTGGAACTGCAACTGAGATTGCATAAGCCTTGACTCCCTCATCTTTTCGGGAAAGGGCATCGACAACTACATTGTCCTTTACTCGCTTATGTAGTATCTGCATGTTAAATGTAGCATTTTTTTCTGTCCATTTCTGTTGGTCAGTCGACAATGTTTGTTGCTAAAGGAGATATTGAAGACTATTATGGTTTGTTCTTATTAAGATTTTGCTCCCTAGGAGGTATTGTCGCCATTTTGTTAGAGCATGTATAATGGAAAGCATTTCCTTATCATATGTGGATTTCAAACTCTCTCTTATTGAGCTTCCTGCTTTCAAAAGCTATCGGATGACCTTCTTGCATCAGGATTGCTCCTATCCCGAAACCTGACGCATCGCATTCAACGATAAAAGGTTTTGTGAAATCCGTGGTTGCTAATACCTGTGTTGATGACATAATGTTCTTTAATTCTTCAAAGCAATTTTTTGCCTCATCGTTCCATTAGAATGAATTTTTCTTCAATAAGTTTGTTAAGGGGGCCGTCTTATGGGCATAATTTTTCACATACCTTCGATAGTACCTTGTTGAGCCTAGAAACCTTCGTAATTTCAAGATATTATCTGGTTGGGGCCACTTAGTAATTGCCTTGATCTTACTGGGATCAACTTTGACTCCTTTGGATATTATATGGCCAAGATAGTCTCAAAAGTGCATTTTGACATTTTTGCAAGAAACTGATGCTCTTCCAAGATGGTTAGTACTTGATCTAGGTGTCGAACATGCTCTCCCCATGTTTTGCTATATACGAGAATATCATCAAAAAATACTAATACGAACTTTTGTAAATATGGTTGGAACAATTCGTTCATTGCGGCTTGAAAGGTGGTTGGAGCATTAGTTAGGCTGAAGGGCATTACCTTGAACTCATAATGACCCTCATGAGTATGAAAAGCAGTTTTGGCTACGTCTTCTAATCTAACCTTGATTTGGTAATATCCTGATCTTAGGTGTAATTTTGAGAAGTACTGGGCACCATGAAGTTCATCCATCATCTCATCGATGAACGAAATAGGGAATTTATTCTTAATTGTGACCTTGTTGAGTCCTCTATAACTATGCATAACCTGAAGGACCCATCCTTCTTTCGAACTAGCACTACTGGAGCAGTGTAAGGGCTTCTGCTTTTTGAAATCTTAGGTCAACCTCTCGATCTCTGTTTTGTGATGATGAGGATATCTGTAAGGTTTGATGTTTACAGGTTTTGCCCCTGGCTTTAGCTCAATTAAGTGCTCTGACTTCCCTTTTGGTGGAGCTCCATCGAGAGCTCTTCAAACACCTTGTGATATTTTTGGATTAGGTCTTGTATCTCCGGAGGGTTGTAGTCATCTCTTTCACATGTTAGCAACTCCATCTCTTGACATTAAATTACATAAGCAAGTTCTCCTTTCCGAATTAGCCTTTCCATCTGATGTGATGTAACCAATTGCGTTTGGGGTGGTTGGAAACCATACAACTTGTACTCTTTCCTTAGCCAATTGAACTGGATGAAATGCTCTTAATGGTTAGCAGAGTAAGTACCCAATGTTTGCGACCATTGGATTCCCAGCACAAGGTCTACTCCTCCCAAAGGTCAAGAAAGAAGTCGGATTCTAGATTATACTCCTGCATTTGTAATTTAACCATGTGACATTTTCCCACATTTTCAATTTTCTTGCCGTCTGCTACCATAACTTTCATGTTAGGCATTGGATAAACGAATAAGTTGAATTCCTTAGCAAGGTTAACATGAATAAAGCTATGCGTACTATCACTATCTATGACAATCGAAACTTTGTTATTTTTGATATGTCCTTTTAGCTTCAGTTTGTGGTTGGGATATCCTTGTAATGGCGGCTAATGAGATCGTTGGTGTATCATCTTCTAGTTTTGAGAGGCAATCATGCTGGTTTTTTGTATCTTTCTCACTTGGTTCTTCACACTCTGAGATTTTTTCCAATTCTTGAGCTTCGCACGCATACAGCTTTTGGGGGTTGCCTCTTTGCACACATCTGTGCTTAGGATCCCATTTTTCTCCACAATATTTGCACTTTCCTTCCCTTATCCTTTGGGCTTCTAAACTGGGTTGTGCTCTTTGTTAAACTATCGAACCATTGATCTATAGGGAAATGAGAGCAATTGAGAGGTGAATTGTGCAGTGGAATATCAAGAACAATGTACACTGAACAAGACAAATTTGATAAGAATTGATCAGTAAATTACAACAGTAACCTTCATTCATTATTTTGGCAGTAATACAACAGTGGTACAATAAGGAGAATTTGATTCATGTGGATATGATTCGAATCCACCAACTGAAGCTGACTTAAAAGCTAACTAGGAGTGTCTAAATCATAGTTACATATATTGGCGATATATCGCCCATATCGCGATATATCACAAGTCATTCCTCGTGGCGATATATCGCCACTAAAAAAGCGCGACATTTACGACATTTTGAATATATCGCGATATATTGAATGTGTCATGATATGTTGGGAATATATCGCCTTGATAAAAAAAATTGCATGGAATTTGGGAAATAAATCCATGGGTTAAGTTTTTGGCATTGACTGTTGAAATCTTTTATCATGACCATAATAAAAATGTACCCTTCACTCATTAAGCATGGGAAGTTTCATTAAAATTGTAGAGTGTTTGAAGGATCAATTTGAGATTCGAGGTAGAGGCAAGGGCTAGAGCTTAGAGGAGGGGGAAGGAGGGGGCCATAGGGTGCTATTGATGAATAGGACCTCTTTATAGGGAATCATTTTTATGATATGTAGTTATGGCAGAAGATAACTCACATTGGTTTCCACCTCAGCCCCATTACCTTCCACCGTAGCCCAAGTTGTTGGAGCTTCCAATTTGACGCATAACTCATCCAAAGCACCTACAAGACCCCCTACTGCTTCCAGAGGAAGAGTGGTGCCCCTTTCCTATAAAAGGGGTAGAGGAGATCGATGATTCCTACTATTTATCATTGTACTATGTAGTATCTAGATGCCCCATGAGTCATGATGATTCATTTCTTGAGAGACATTTATTTTGATCATTTGATGTGATTTTCTATTATTCCATTAGGAACAAATTTCAGTATTTTCAGTTTATAGTCGATATGTGATTATCATCCATCATTTGACATCTTATACATCTTATAAATTTGTTGTATTTTTATATTTATGTAGCAATGTGTTTATTTGATGTTGATGTTGCTGTAGATGTTAAAAAATTTTAAAAAAATGGTTATTTTGTATTTTTTTTGATGTTTACAACATTTGCCAATATTTTTTGATATTTTCGTCGTTGTTGCTGATAAGTTACATTCCAGACCCTCGACGATATATTCGCCGACACAATATATGTAACTATGGTCTAAATCACAGCATGAGAGCCACTAGTCTAACTTATGATGTCTAGATTAGTCTGACAATCAATTAAACTAATGAGGTAGGTGGAAAAGGCGCCACTTCTCCATGCAACCAACCATGCAAAACTGGTGTTAGACTAACTGAGAGCGATCTAACTGAATGTAATTGAAGGTTGACTCAGCATAACTGACTACCTACCACAACCAATTGATGGAGGCTATTGCTGGCACTCAAAGTGGCTCCTATAGTGTAGGGATTGGTCTCAGAGGCACATAAACTCATGCATGAACATGTAGTAAGTGGCAGTTAACGTCTATATGTGTTCCCCAAACTCTAGTACAGTAATAATGTCTCCCTAAGCTAGACAAGATGATCAAATATACTATATTTTTTTCCTCGGAAAAATGCATAATTTTATTTCAAAGTAGAACAAAATTACATCTGTACATGTAATAGGATCACTAAGGATCCCTACATTGTCAAAAAATTTCAATCTCATATTATCAAAAATTACATAACTGTCCCAGCCTATATTAGCTAGAAACAAAAACAGTATATATTGCTGTCTCGTACTAATTGGCCTGTCATCCAAAAAGTTAGGTCACAAAAACTGGAAAGTATCCAATACTTTGCTGTCACAGAATATATCACAGAAGCCCAAAACTAGATCATGTCACAAAAACTGAGCCAAAGCTCAAGCTGATCAAAACTGAATCAAACGGCCGGTGTCCCATTAAACAGTTGTTGGTCCAAGCCTGTCATATATTAAGCTCAACACAAAAGATCAAGCCCAAATAGATGACCCAGATTATCATAAAAATAAACCAGCCTGTCATAAGATACCAAAATGAATTGGTACATTTTCACCAAAACTATAATCAAAAGCCGATTGATCAGCCTGTCATCCAAAATGTTAGGACACAAAAATATCCAATTCTTTGCTGTCACACTTACTTTACACAAAAATGCTGACCAAAACCACGAGCACCCATCCTGTCATATATTAAGCTCAGACAAACTGTCTAAGCCAATACTACAACATCTGGAAAATCCTGTCAGGTTACAAAAACTGGAAAGTATCCAATTCTTTACTGTCACAGATTAACATCGTACATCAAGCCCAAAACTAGATGACATGTCACAAAAATTGAGCCAAAGCTCAAGCTGATCCAAAACTGTATGAAACGACCGGTGTCCCTATGTCCCAGCCTGTCATATATTAAGCTCAGCTCAAATCATCAAACTGTAATATATATAAACATATCAGCTCGAAAAATAGAAGATCCAGCCCAAATTAGAAGAGATGACCCAGATTATCATAAAATACTGTCCCATCCTATAAGATACCAAAATACATCACCAAACTGTAATAAAACCCAAATCAGAGTAGATGACAGGACAGCCATCTCAATGCTGACCCAACACAGCTCCATGAAACGGCCTATGATAATAGCTGAATGAACCCTCGCTAGAGTGAACAGTTATCCTCCAGATGCCAAATTCTAATTGCGTCGCCTCCTTGGATAACTGATCAGCCACCCCATTCCGTTCCCTATAGACATGAGTAAAAGAAATATGAATAAACTGTTTTTTTATGCGAAGCACCTCCTCCAGAATAGGTAAAAGTATCATCACGTGGCACTTTACAGTCTCTTTTGCCCATTCAATAACAAGCATAGAGTCACCAAAAACCTGAAAAGACAAACAACCCTGTTCCAAAGCAAATAAAAGCAGAAGCCTGAGTGTCATTAATTCAGCATAGTTGTTTGTTCCCCTCCCTAAACCAACCGAGAAATGGAAATAATGAGACTCAGATTTGAAAATAACTCCACCCCCACCACAACTCAATTGCTGAGCCTGAGATGCTCCATCAAAGAAGCCCCAAGGGATAGCTTTGTCAATCAATTCCTCCCGCACAGGCCTATTCTTGAGAGTCTTCTCAGGTTCCCTGAAATGTTGAATAATTGCAACTATTTGTGCCACAATAGATTCCATCGGGATTCTACAGTCTTGAAAAATAATCTTGTTACGAGTGATCCATATCCCCCAAGCAAATATACAAGGAACAACTCGAAGAGAGTTATGGCCCGACCACCAACTATGAAATGCTTGGAGAACAGTATCTCCCTGCCACCCCCTAATGAAACCCATCTGCTTACCCACCTCAGTCCATATAGTTTGAGAATACCTACAATGAACAAAAAGATGATGAATTGATTCCTCAGCCTTCTGACACAGCGCACAAAATCCTGGTCCTTCAAGAAATCTCTTTTGTAATATGTCCCATGTCGGAGCCTTATTTTCCAAAATAGCCCAAAAGAGTAATTTGGCTTTACCCGGACATTTAAGTTTCCACAGCTGGTTCCACCACCAAACCAATTCTCGGTTATGAGCCATCACATTGAGCTGAAAATAACCATGTTTAGGAGTATAACATCCTGAAGGATGATAGTCCCAAACCAATTCATCGACCCGATTAGTCAATCTGACATTTGAAACCCTTAGTCTTCTTATATATCCCCCCCAAACCACCTGCAGATCATCATGAATCTTCAGTCGCTGAGCACTGATCCAGCCTTGATGCCATAACGAAGAATTTTCCTGATCCTCAATATCAGCAATAAAAAGACACCCTCTTGCTTCCAAGTGTAACCTCAGCTCCTCAGGAAGGATACTATCCCCCCCACATCCTACCCAAGGATCAATCCCAATACGAACCATTCGCCCATTTACCAATTCTCCACACCAAACCAGAGCCAACCAAATCAAAATGCTTTACCACTGCTTTCCAGACCACTGAGCAATTTGTCCGTGATTTGTCTACCATCCGAATCCACTCAATGAGAGTCAGAGGAGCTATATATTTATGATACACCACTCGAGTCCAGAGACTCTGTGTATGTATAAGTCTCCATGAGACTTTTGCTCCTAATTCCTTTGCAAAAAGGAAAATATTTTTTAACCCCCACCCTCCCAAAGCTTTTGGAACAGCAATTTTCTCCCACCTCACCCACACCAGAGCCCTATGATCACTCTTACCTCTCCACAGAAAAGCAAAACACAGCCTGCGAATCTGTTCTAGGATCCCCTTAGGCATCCACGCAAGAGACAACCAGTAGACGGGAATCGCTTCCAAAACAGATTTTACCAGGACCAGTCTCCCAGCCCGAGAGAGCCATTTTTGACTCCAGCTTTGAAGTCTTTTTTCCAATTTAATCAATAACCAAAGCCAATCTGCCTTCAGGTAAGAATTCGGTTTTAATAAAAACCCCAGATACTTTATTCCAGCATCCAAGTCCATCATTCTATAAGGCAAACGAAGAGCAATTCTACGTGACTCCTGTTCAGATAAATTCGAGCATGATATAGTGGATTTTCCTAAATTAACCACCATGCCCGTAGCAGCTTGTACAAGGGTAAGTCCTTCAAACACCTTATCAATATCCTGCCTCGACCCATTAGTGAAAATCATAATATCGTCAACAAAAAGAAGGTGCGAAATATACAAAACCTGGGAAATGGCAATGCCACGAAACGTCCCTTCCTCTTTTGAAGCCAAAATAAATCGACTGAGACCTTCAGCTACAAGAAGAAACAAAAGGGGAGAAAGAGGGCACCCTTGTCGAAGACCCCGACCCGCTTGGAAAAAAGGACTAGCAGCTCCATTAATGAGTACTGCAAAACTCACTGTACTGATGCAAGCCATAATCCATCTGACAAATTCATAATAGAAGCCCAGATGTGTAAGCAACATCCTAATGTAAAGCCAACTGACCTGATCGTAAGCCTTTGAGAGATCAATCTTGATCATAGCTCCTTTCTGTTTCTGAACTTTCAGAGTATGTAGGCCTTCCTGAGCAACTCCAATGGCCTCATGAATTTGACGTCCCTCTAGGAACCCAAATTGCTCACTAGAAATATGATGGGACAATACAGATTTGAGTCTCTTTGCAATTACCTTAGAGATGATTTTATATATACAATTACAAAGTGAAATGGGCCTAAAATCATCAAAACTTGCAGGTTTATCCTTTTTTGGAATAAGAGCAATAAAAGTAGAATTGAGCGGTCCATGGATGAACCCAGCCTTACGAGATTCCTCAACTACTGACAAGAGCTCCTCACCAAAGAAATCAAAGAACCCCAAAAATAATTCAACAGGCCATCCATCAGGCCCCGGACTTTTATCTTTTTGAAACGAATGAAGCACCAGAGACAGCTCCTCCATCGAAACTTCCCCCATCAACATCTTGTTTTCCTCCTCATCCACAAAACAGGGAAAGAGCTGTGCTACCTGAATGACCTCAGCAATATTAGCTCCAGGTTGTGCAGTGAATAAATCCCCAAAATATCTCACACCCATATTAGCGAGCCCATCGAAACTAGACACCTGTTCCCCATCTGCCGAAGACAACTCCCAAATAGAATTGGAAAATTTTCTCCCCTTAGCAAATGCTTGAAAAAATTTGGTATTCTCATCTCCACACTGAAGCCATATTGCTCTGCTCTTCAACCTCCACAATTCTTCTCGCTCACAGAGAATAACATTCCGCTTCTTTTCCAATGAAAGGAGTTCATCCTTAGCCTGATCATCCAAATACCCCATCCTCGGACTGTGCAGCAAACTGTCAATTGCCAACTCACAGTCCCTCAAGGACTTATCGTCATTCACCCTCTTAGTATGAGCCCAAGAAATAGTAGCCTCCTTTATGCGTTTCATATTTTGGTAAAAATGTACCCCCGCATGCTCCATTTGTGGACGAGGTGTCCACATCTCCTTAACCAAATCTTTAAAACCCTCTTCCTTCAACTAGCAGGAGTTGAATTTGAATGGACTTGAGGGCTTCCTTCGACGACCCCGTAATTCTAAAAAAATGGGGCTATGATTAGAAATCCCTCCTGTCCCCACCCACTGCCGAACAAGATCCACCCCAAGAGCCAACGATTCAGCCACCAAGAACCTATCCAATCTCTTAGCTACCCTTTGATCCCCTGCTCTCTTATTTCTCCAGGTAGGGACAATCTTGGGCGGGAGTATGTCCAGAAGATCATTCCTCGCAAAAGCTTGAATGAAAAAGTTGGCCAAAACATCCGGAGCGGCTCTAGGCCCCCAGACCTCAGAGGCACCCAGTGTAAGATTAAAGTCTCCCCCCAATATTACATCAGAGCCTTCAAAAAGGTCCAAGTTGAACAAAGAGTCCCAAAAGCTAGCTCTATTCAAATATGGCCCATAGATGTTAAGAATTGTGAGAGTCTTCCCAAGCTCGGCGTCCCATACTACCAACCCCACACCAGAAGATATTCCCCAAGAACAGTCACACCTACAATTTTGAACCTTCCACCCCGAGGCTAGGCCTCCAGAGCGGCCCCTTGCGTCCACAGCTACAAACTTCCAACTAGGAAGCAAAGTTTCTAAAACCCTAACAACCTCCTCACAACACCCCAAGGTTTCCTGAAACAAAATTACATCCGGCTGATTTAACTCCACCAGCCTTCGAAGAGACGATTTTTTGAGGGGACTCGCCAACCCCCGACAATTAAAGGACATAACTTTCATATGGGAGACCCCGCCTGGGCTTTCACTGCTCTAAGTGCCCATTCAATTGAAGATTGTGTCCCCATCCCTAAATCCACCTTTGCCCGATCTTGAGCTTTGGACAAAAAAGATTTTCTGCCTCGGCCTTTACCCACCACACGCATAGACAACTCAGGAAGACCTTTCCTCCCCGACCCCCCTACTGATATCTCCCTACTTCGAAGTGCATATCTGATTCCTTCAGAGCTGGTAGAAATATTTGAAGAAACAATGGAAGGGGATAAAACACTATCAGACAACGACAGTGGACAAGGAACAACAGGACAGTGATAAGCCTGGCTGTCCAAAGGATGCGAAGATGAACCCCCTCCATTATTGGCCTGCACTGAAGTCTTCCTGGAGCCATCCTGAATTGGAGAATCCAAAGCATTAACCCCAGCCCCCAGACTGTCATCAATTGATCCCCCAGGGACCTTCATGCCTTTGTCCACCTCGCACATAGTCATGACAACTGAAGAAAGGAGTTCGCTGGAAGCAGCCTGAACCAATGGAACTGATTCCCTCAAATATACTATATATGGACAAGGGAGGATTAATTAATCCTAACAGCCCCCCTTAATCCTAACTTGGACAACTTGGCCTTGGCAACTAGGCCAAAAGTCACCCATACAATCTAAAATTTTCCTCTTTGGGTAATAACTTGTAAAATTTTTGCTGTAGTTTGCAGCTTTATGGAGCAGCCATGCAGAATCATGGTTCTTCTGTGCATCAACATCCTGGGACTGTGCATGTGAACCTTTACATCTTCTTCTGATTTGCTGAATGTTGCTTTTGTCTCTTCTTTGTGGAGGAGGAATGGAATGATCCATTTTGTTCTTCAGTGGGCCAAATTATGGATCATTCACTATCATCAAGTAGCATCTATGTGGAAGTTTGTTGCACCACTCTGTAGGTAGCGAAGTTGTGTGAGAGAGTGCAGCACATTCCTTCTAATACTGGGACCTCATTTTTCTTCTATCATCTGGATCCCCACCATCATTCCCAACTGCTTCAATGAGCTTTTCATCCCATTTAGGTTTCTGATTCGGAATAGGATCTGGATCTGGATCGTCTTGAGGTACAATCTCAATATCAAGATCATGCTGATCTTGTTCCTCATCATCTGAAACTGAAATCTTAGACATCATATCATTATCTGCAAATGGAGATGAAAGAGAGTTTATACCTCCCCTTTCGAATGGCTGTTGAGATTGTGCTGGAGCCGATTATGGCAGAAAGTGTGAGGATTCATATGACTTGGAGGCATGGTTTGCGACACCCTTCGTTATAATCTTCCCAGTTGAGATATCTGAGATCTCCACTGAGTCAGGACCAAATACAACTTGCTTTGGCGAGCCAGTATGGGTCATCTGATAAACATATAACAAATTTGTTGCAAGAGAGAGCACATAGAGAACATTCTTGAACTCACCATGCTGGATTTTAATAGAATCTCTACCTGCTGCTGAGATCTGTGAATTATCCCCCATATGAATGCTAGGTCCTCCAGATAGAGTGAGAGTGGTGAAGGATTTCCTGGAGGCAACCTTGTGGTTGGATGCTCCGGAATCTATCAAATAAGCATTCGATTGAGTGAGGTCTGCCTTCAAGGCATGACACCTCTCATGATCTTCTGTCGGTTGTCCAGCATCAGACTTCTTTGCTTGTTGTGGAAGGGCAATATTGTTCTATTCAAGGAGTGTTGACAGCTCGTCGATGGTCTTCTTCATGCACTGGCTCTCTGGATGAAAGCCTCTCATATAGTATGGACACTTAGTCTTCTTTTTCCTGGAACCTGAGGTTCCATCGGAAGATTCCTGATTCTCCTTTGGCTTTGAATCAGTGTCTTTGGTCTTCCTCACTCTGTGCTTCCCTCTTGCTTGCGCATTGTTTGAGTCTCCTACTAAGAGTGCTTGATTCTTGGAGGTTCAAAGCACTCCTATTAGAACCAATTTATGTTGCTCTTGTATGAAGGACTCAGCAAAATCATCTAGTGAGGGCATCTTCCAATTATGGATGGAAGCTCTTCTGGAATGGAATGTAGAGACAAAGACCGAGTACTCAAAGCCAAGCTTGCTCAGTACTGACAACACAAGCTGCTCATCTTTCCTCTCTAATCCACATTGTTTGCATTGCAATACTAGTGAGTTGTATTTTGTGAAGAATTGCTGAATAGATTCGAAACTGCTGGGCTGTAATGCAATGAGCTCATTCTCCAATCTGTGCCCTCGAAGTTCATCTTGTTTGCCAAACAAAACTTCAAGCTTTTCCCATGCTTTCTTCGGAGTCCTTAGTCCCTCAAGATGGAACAAAAGATCCTGAGAGATATGAGTGCACATGAAGCCGAAGGCCTCATCAATTCGATTCAAAAATTTGTTCTTCTCAACATGCTGCTAGGGTTCAGTTCCGCTGCCCATTGTCATCCTATACAAACCAAGCTTGCACAAGGACACTTGCATATCTGCGTTCCAATCATAATAGTTGAAGGGTGTAAGGATTGGGGGTACAAGAGCTGAAGAATCCATCTTTCTATATGCTGAAACATTCAATTCCTCAAGAATTTATGTAGGTTCCTGCAAATCTCACTGCAAAACCAAAAACAATTTGCAATCATGTCAGTTTCAAGCCTTTCCACCTCGACAAGTACACTTTCTTAGAGTCCGTCACACCTGGATAGACTTCTTTGAACAGAATTCAGAGGGAGCAAGGCTATCATTCCAGGATTTATGTGGAAATTCAGTTGCTTCTGGTGTACAATGGAGATCAAAAAAGACTTGCTGCTAGCCTGAACAAGGCTCTGATACCATGTTAAATTATTGAACCATTGATCTATAGGCAAATGAGAGCAATTGAGAGGTGAATTGTGCAGTGGAATATAAAAAACAATGTACCCTGAACAAGACAATTTTGATACAAATCTGATAAGAATTGATCAGTAAATTACAACATTAATCTTCATTCATTATTTCAGCAATAATACAACAGTGTTACAATAAGGAGAATTTGAATCATGTGGATAGGATTCAAATCTACCAACTCAAGTTGACTGAAGAGTTAACTAAGAGTGTCTAAATCACTGCATCGGAGCCACTAGTCTAACTCCTGATGTCTAAATCAGTTCGACAATCAGTTAAACTAGTTAAACCAATTAAACCAGTTAAACCAATTAATCCAGTTAAACTGATGAGGTAGGTGGAAAAAGGCGCCACTTCCCCATGCAACCATGCAAAACTGGCGCTAGACTAATTGAGAGTGATCTAAATGAATGCAACTGAAGGTTGACTCAACATAATTGACTACTTACCACAACCAACTGATGGAGGCTGCTGGTGGCACTTAGAGTGGCTCCTATATTGTAGGGATTGGTCGCCACTTCCCCATGCAACCATACAAAACTGGCGCTAGACTAACTGAGAGTGATCTAACTGAATGCAACTGAAGGTTGACTCAACATAACTGACTACCTACCATAACCAACTGATGGAGGCTGTTGGTGGCACTCGTAGTGGCTCCTATATTGTAGGGATTGGTCTCAGAGGCACATAAACTCATGCATGAACATGTAGTAAGTGGCATTTAACCTCTATATGTGTTCCCCCCACTCTAGTACAATAATAATGTCTCCCTAAGCTAAACAAGATGATCAAATTGACTATATATGGACAAGGGAGGATTATATAATCCTAACACTCCTTCCCTTAAATGCGGCGGTGTATACCTTGAAGTTTCCGTATTAACTGATTGGGTAGGATTCCTCTTGGAGTAGTTTTTGTCGAAACTACCTTGATTGGATCGTTTAAACTTGTTCTTGATAATCTTGGTCTTACGTCTTGCCTCCCCCATGGTAGAATTGTTATGTAATTCTAACTCTTCCTGAATGTGCGGTTTTAGTCCATGTATGTATGATTGCAGACATTGGTCATCGGTTAGTTTTGGAACTCGAGTTGCCAAAGCTTCCCATTCACATGTGTAGTCATTTATATTGCCTTTTTGCTGCAACTTGGTGATCTTGGCAAATAAGTCTTTCTCGGTTACGCCCTGAAACCTATTAAGAAGATCATTTTTAAAGGTGTTCCAACTAAGGGAACATACTGGAGTTGTCGTTTTCCACCACATGTACCAATTGTATGCATTTCCCTCTAACTGCATGGCAGCGTGCTTTATCTTCTCGCTATCGTAGGGTATTTTATGAATATGAAAGTATTCCTTGACCTTATTGATCCATGCGATGCATTGCTTCTCATCTCCATCAAATTTGGGTAACTCTAATTCTACCCTTATTTGGTATCCGTGTGCTTGGGGAATTGAAATCGACGGAATGTTAAAGAAAGGGACTTTGTGTGCTAGTGTCGAGTCGGTTTGGCCCGACGATTTAGGCGTATTTGAAGGAGGTGAATTGAAAGGGTCTAGGTTATAGCTAGGTGGGGGATTTGAGCTGGGTAAGAGTAGTCTGGCCAAGATCATGTTGAGAGTTTCTTGTGTCTTCCTTTGTTTTGCTTGCAATGTACTGATGCCTTGATCTAGTCCTCCCCGAGCCTTGTTAGATCGTTATTATTTTTGTCGATGTCCGCTTTGAGGTTCTGCATATTTCTTGTCTAATTGGTCCAATATGGCGTTTATATCTCCCATTTTGGCGATTACTGGGATTTTTTTTGCTGTGAATCTTGATTTATTCTTGTTGGCTGTTTGAAGCCAACTCGCCACGTTTTTTTAAAATAATAATAATTATATATTATATATATATATATATTTTTAATAATATTATAATAATAATTTTTTTATGTGATTGTAATAATAATAATAAATATATATATATATATATATTTTAACAATGTATATGTTTTTGTTGTTTTGTTTTTAGACTAATCGTGGTTGTGGCGAATCTGCTTCGGGGTGGGCCGCGGTGGTGCTAAACAACAACGGCGAGGATGCTGCGTACATGGGTGTGATAGACAACAGGGTGGCGGAGAGGCCAGGGAAGAAGGGCGGCACGACGACTTGTGAGCAAAGAAGAGGTGACTTGCGCAGGCAAAGAAGGGAGAAGGTGGAGGCAAATATGTAGGAGGTCGTAAGGGATGGTGCGCGGAGAATAGGGGGATGAGAGGAAGAGCCGGTGAAGGAGCTGAGCAGGGGAGTGAGGGCAGTGTTGTAGGGTGGAGTGCAAAAGCGTGGACGTAGAGAAAGCAACAGAAGAGAAACCGACAGATGGACAACGAACAACGGTCTGGTTGCAGTACGAAGACGACATATGACGTGAGGTCTGGATGACGGCTCGGAAGAGTGGGCGTCTCGAGCTCTGATACCATTGCAATAGAAAACTTAACGCATAACAATTTGATAAGAAAAATGATATTTGTTATAAGTTCGATGATGATAAACTACAACAGAATTCTTGAATTTATATGTTTCATAGGGTATGAATGTGACTTTTCAAAGTCATGTTAATTAAAAACTAACTATAATTTATTCACACATTATTATATTTATTTATTATTTCATTTATATATATATTTAATATATAACAATGATGATGCGACGAGATGTGATGCTTGTGATGATGTGACGAGATGTGATGCTCGTGATGATGTGTCGATATATGATGCTCGAGACGATGCTCATGATGATGTGTCGAGATGCGATGCTCGACGAAGATGTGATGCTTCGTGATGATGATGTTCCATCGATGATGATGATGTCTATGTAGTTGTGAAAACTTCCTATGACGTATAGACTTACCAGTTAGTTGTACAGTTCTGTTGTGTTAGAATACCTTCCTTCTTAAGAGGGAGTGTTAAAGAAATGTAACTGTGGAAGATATTCTACTTTGTATTATTATTATTATTATTTCTCGTTACATAGATGTTGCTTCGATTAGGGACATCATTGATGTAATTGGTCATGTAAAGTCTTGAGGTAAAACCTCCAAGGTAATTCGGGTTAGTAGTACCCACAAAAGTATTATTAAAATGTAATTTTGAGTCTCCCAAGGCAAGTAAACCCTGATTGGGAGGAGAAGTCAGGCCTGTTGGGTTGTTAGGCCTCTCCACTAATCAGAATAAATATGGGAGGCGCCTCCCTCATTTGGACACACTTAGAACTCAAGCAAGTTCACTAGAGAGAGAAGCAATCCATTTGGAGGAGAGGAAGCAGTCAAGTCTTATTCTTGTGGTCTTACAAGTCTTATTCTTGAGGTCTTGCACTGTACTTGACTGAAGTCTATATCGAGGAAGTTTTGATGTGTTTTCTCCCCGATGAGGGTTTCCCAGGATAAATAACAATGTTCTTTTGTGTGGTTGTGCTTGCCTTTCTTTCAATGATCCTGTTGCATATGGTTATGATGTTATGATGCTAACTGTTGTTAGATCTTGTATAACCATTAAAATATTAACATTTATGACTATTCTTCACTGTTGTAATGTCCTGAGTGTTACTGCTACTCCATAATGAAACTCACTCTTGTTGGTTTTCTCCAAGTGGTGGGGTTTTTCCAAGGTCATGTTTACACCAAAAATATTTCTGTTAAATTGCTGTTACAACCTATTGTTTTAAGTGTTTTTCCACTGCAAAATGTACTTTACTAATAGTATACCAACTCATAGTCATGTTTTATAAATGCTTGATGAATGTGTTCATTTAGTGTTTACTGTTGAAGTTGATATCAGTGGTTTGTAAAGTGTTTGTCGAAAGTTCTCAATGGCCGTGTTTGAATAGGGGTAAAAAATTTCTTGTTTTCTTACATGGTATCAGAGGTAGGGCTCCGAGTTGGACAATGGACTGTTTTCAACAACTGATTGCAAGAGAGTCGTTGGTTGGTGCTGCTGAGAAGTGTTTTTTTGACACAATGGGTAGAGTTGTTGGACTTGCATTTTTAGTGAGATGGCCACTGCGTTGAGGACAAAGCACAGGTTGGATGGGGCAACCAATTTCAATCTTTGGAGAGCAAGCTTTGTGTTGATATTTCAAGAGAATGAGTTGTGGGACATCGTGATTAACACTCAAGCTAATTCGATGCAGGTAGCCGTTTCTACAGATGCAACAATATTGGTATCCTTCAACAAAAAGGACATCAAGGCTAAGAGGATTATCCTTGATGCGGTGAAGGACCATGTCATTTCTCATGTGATTCATAAAGATCATGCCTATGTGATGTGGATTCCTTGACCAAGTTGTACTAGAGCTCGAATGAAAATCGAAAGATGGTACTAAGAGAGAAGTTGAAAAGCATTAGGATGGCTACAACACAAAATGTTGCATCTTACTTTACTAGGATCAGTTAGCTGAGGGATAAGTTGAGAGAGCAGTTGGGGAGAAGGTTGAGAGCAGTGAGCAAGCCATGGGTTGTTTTTGTGATGGTCATTGTGGCTAGGGACAACATGCCCTCTTGGGACCGTCTTTGGGATGACTTCGTTTAGGAGGAGACCCAGAGAGGATATGTGCAGGATAGTTCATCGAACAATAAGGAAGATGAGGTGAATGTAGCAAGTCCGAGAAGGACATCAACAAAGTGAGATGCTTTGCTTTCTAGGGTTACAGTCACTATGCTGGGCAATGTCTCAACAAGAAGAAGGAAGAGTCCGAGGTTGCTGCTTCAGCTGAAGTGGAAGAGTGTGCGAATAAATTTGAGAAGGAATTCTCGCTTGTCCCGGTTCGTTTAGGCAACACATAGCTGAGTGTTCAGAAACTGGAGCGTGGTACATAGATGGTGGAGCAACATGCCATATGACGAGAACAAAAACAATGTTCCTAGAGTTGACATATATAGGAAGAGTTACGGAGGATGGGTATTTCGACACCAATGTAGTAGGAGGAGTTGGAAGTGTTCTATTCCAGCTTGAGTTTGGAGGTTATTTGGAGATTGGCAAAGTGTTGTTTGTTCCATAGCTGGAAAATAATTTGCTCTCATTGTCAGCTCTAGAAGATGATGGATATGCGATCCTTCACTTGGAAGGATGTGTTATTATGTATTCGGTGAAGGAGGGTATGGATGGAGCGAGATTGCTAGGTATTTGAGATGGTAGGACATACTAAGTATTGGGTAATCCTATGGATAGCGAGTCTCTTTGGAGGTCGGACTCAGTGGCAGCAGTGGTGGCAGCTAGTGGAGAGGATTCTTCCAGCTCTGTGAGAAGATTGAGTTGGTATGAGATGACGCTTGAGGATGCACGAGAGAGTACTGAAAGAGGAGGCTGGAAGTTGATCCAGGTGGAGTAGATGCCAACAATACCTCCCTTGCTAAGAGGGAGTGTTAGCATTTTGTAGCTCGGAGAATCTTCTGCATGAGGTGCCTAGGTGCAGGGGTCTGAGATGATGTAGTCTTGGTGAAAGACGTAAAGTGACTTTATTAAGAGCATTTATTAAAGTACTTTAAGATGGGACTTTATAATTTGAAAGTGAGATGTACTTTATTAAGTTTATAAAGTGTCTTTTAGATTAAAGTGTACTTTTTAAGTATTTATGGTAAAAGTGTTTTTTCGAATGTAATGAGACTTTTATATAGTTGCACTTAAATATTTAAGTCAACTTGAGAATGAATCTCATCCATGGATCTTGTGGCCAAGATCTAATCTCGGCATAGAAGACGAAGAGACAAGAGGAGTTACCCTAATGAGAAAATAAAAAGTCACATCGAGACTTCATTGGCATGCATTCCAACTTATTCCAAGGCAGTTGAAGAGGCATAAATTTCAAGAGGGAGCAGCTCGAATCTCTAAGAGAGTGTTTTTGTGAGCAGCAAAAGGGAAGCAAGGTAGCAGCAGAAGTTGAGGCTCGAATCTCAAGGTTGGGGCTTGAATCCCAAGGCATTGTACAGCCATTAGAAAGGGCAGTTCGAACAGAAGAATTGGTGGGGCTGTACTGGTGATTTTAGCTGCATAGAAAATGAGGAGCTATTGGCATGTTTTTTGAGGCACCTTCATGGCAGCTGAGTGGAGGCTGTACTGTTCAGTTTGAACAGCAGAATTGGAGGGGCGGTACAGCTGAGCTTAGCTGCACAGAAAATGAGGAGCATGCAGCATGTTTTTCGAGGCAGCTTCATGGCAGCTGAGTGGGGGCTGTACTGTTGAAGACGCTGGGCACAAAAATTGAGAGAACACTGCTGTACAGTTCCATACAGTTTGGAATGCCTGTAGGGTGCATTTTCCAAGGCTGCTAGTGCACAGTTTTCGAGATGATATTTAGGCTCAGATTTCAAGAAATATTTCTGCCTGTACTGTTGATTTTATGACTGTACTTTACTGCTGTAATGTGCTGAGTGTTACTGCTGGTCCCTAATAAAACTCTCTCTTGCTGGTTTTCCCGAAGTGGTGGGGGTTTTTTCCAGGGTCATGTTTAGACCAAAAATATTTGTGTTAAATTGCTGTTACAGCCTACTGTTTTAAGTGTTTATCTGCTGCAAAATGTACTTTACTAACAGTATATCAGCTCACAGTCCTGTTTTATAAATGCTTGATAAATGTGTTCATTTAATGTTTACTGTTGGAGTTGATATGTGTTCGACGAAAGTTCTCAGTGGCTGTGTGTGAACAGAGGTCAGAACTTTCTTGTTTTCTTAGAAAATGGAGAAAACTCAGTATAGAAGGCCTGTCTGGATAGTTCTTTAAAATTTTGAAGAAAATAAATATCTACAAATTTTAGTTTGTTTTAAACTGCATGCCACACGAATAAGATTTCTGTCAAGATATTGATTTTACATTTGCATTTTACTACTGTCTAATTTCAATGAATGGATGCTTTTCAGGTATTGAACTGCCATGATTCAGTGATATACATATTAGCACCCTTGAATTATGCAACTATTAATGGGTGTTCAGATGCTACTATCCTTCTTGGAGCTGTTGGGAAGGTATGGGTTTTGCACTTTATCCAGTAGTTGCTTCTTGAAGGTTCCTTCCTAAAATGAGAAGTTATGTATTAGCAGTTCTTAGTCAACACCACCTCTTGACATCTACAGTTTGTACTGACATTTGTCAGTCATTCGTCTTTTACTTTTTGTCCGTGTGCACTCTCTTTAGTCTCATATTACAACAACAGCAATTTGGGTATTACATTGACCAACATGTCATCATCAAGCAATTCAGTTGATACCAGTATACTACTCGAAAACCATCAGTTGGTTCTCATCAACGTCATGTTGGGTTTATCCATCGCAAAAAGCTCAAGAACATCCCCCCTTAAACACAACATCAGTGATCACAACCAATAACATCATCAAAATAGTCAATAAGGTGTCACAAACAAGGTCTTCAATCAAAACTACCACCACCTCTTGACATCTACATTTTGTACTGACATTTGTTAGTCGCTCGTCTTTTACTTTTTGTCTGTGTGCACTCTCTTTAGTTTCATATTACATCAACAGCAATTTGGGTATTACATTGACCAACATCTCATCATCAAGCAATTCAGTTGATACCAGTATACTACTCGAAAACCATCAGTTGGTTCTCATCAACATCATGCTGGGTTTATCCATCCCAAAAAGTTCAAGAACATCCCCGCTTAAACACAACATCAGTGATCACAACCAATAACATCATCACAATAGTCAATAAGGCGTCACAAACAAGGTCGTCAATCAAAACTATCCCATATGCAAAAAATATGCCAGCATGCCAACAAGACTGTTAAACAAGACAATCCAACAGAGATTGTCACTGCAGGCGATAGATCAACAAGAATTAGGGGAAATATTGTTATGTCTTTACAGTGGACAACACATTCTTTATCTTCAAAGCAAAGGAAAGATAGGTTTCAAATTCACTTATCTCATGTACAAGAGCCTTCTTGAAATCCTCTAACTCATGGATGGTCTTATCCTTCTCATCCACCTTTACTCAAATTCCAGTAATCTTTCCTCAAATCTTGGTACTTCAAACAAACTAGCATTATTTGCCTGGAATGGAACAGCATCCACATGAAGCTCATCAATGGAGCTCTGGAAGAAATTTGTATCATCTTGCAATTTGGTATTGGTTTTATCCAGCCCATAAACCTTGTCATTAAGCTCAACAGGCTCATTCTGTAAATGAGAAATAGTAGCCTGCTGGTTATTAGATCACCATCTATTCTGCGATTTCCATGTTCTATGGTACGGTGCATAATTGATAAAGGGAATTTGTGCAGGCCCAATTAAACACAACCATACCAGTTTGCCTGCTACATGCGGACAGGTCTTAATTTATCTGGTCCTCGACTACTGTCCATAGTGTGTGATGGTTAAAACACAAAGAGGTTTATAGGTTCTTGAAACTCTACACTCTCATCTCTCTAAGAGTCATGCCACAATACACACTTGTTTGCACCTGGAAAACTTGTTCAAGCTTGTCATGACCTTAAGAATAGAGGTTAGAAACCACACTAGGATTCCCTAGATCCAAAGTTTATTTCAAAGAATGCTTTCCAAGTAACCTTACTGCTTCACATGCAGTTGTCTGCAACATTGACTTACCTAGAACAATTTGCGTAAACACAACCAACGCTGAATAACAAAACAATAGTCATTGGAGAGCCCACAACTCCAATCACAGGTTCTCATTTAACTTGTCTGCAACATTGACTTACCCAGAATAATTTGCTTAAACATAACCAATGTCAAACAACAAAATAATAGTTGTCATAGAGCCCGCAACGCCATTCACAGGTTTGCGTTTTACTACTTGCTAAATTACAAATCAAATCCCATGTTGGAATTTCTCATATTTAACCATATGACTTAGCATTAACATAACAGGCTTAGTGCATCATACACATAACTGAATTTTTAAACTCATAACAAGAACGTTGATACACAAGATGTCGTGTGGGTATCCTTCATACTGAGAAATTCGACAATCACAAGATCACATCATCACAATGCATGATGTATCAATACAATACAAAGTTCAGTAGCTTGATTGAACAGTTTACAAAAGAGGCAAAGTCTCATTCTTCACCCAAAACCTTTGTCAATGCACCTTTCCAAGTCGGGATCCGAATGACCAAAATGTGGACCCAATTGGCTTCATGGTACTTAGATGGTTAGTTGGTTTGTCCCTCCACCTGGTTTACTCCCTATAGATCCACTCCCTTTGTCGGCTGGTTTCCTCCATTTGCAATATTGTTTACCAATATTACAGGGTTCAAACACAAACTCCTAGAGTCTATTTGAACTTTGAAGGCATACTGAGATTGAGGTAATAGAATCCTGTCTATCTTCTTATCATGACCTTTTGTGATGGGAAAGGGGGTTGGGAAGGGTGCTGAATTGGCTTCAATAAGCTAGACAACAACCTTCCAGCCCTGCTTTTCTTTGGTAAAAGGGGGTTAACTTCTAAGTGATGGAGTTGGAGGGAGTTAGTTATACCGCTTTGTCAGCTAACAAGTTTGTGATCTTATTTGCAGACCTTGTTACATGCCCGATCTCCCATCCAATGCATCTCTCAAAAGTCAAAACACTTATTTGGTTGTTGAATCCAAGAGATCTTGCTTGGCATCTCCCAACAGGAATAATTTATTTTCCCATTTAAATGTCTGTACTAAGTTTTGAGCCCCCTTCTAAAACTAGTGTTTTCTATCCTTGTCTTAAAGGCTTTGCTATGCTCAATACCAATCCGTCATCCCATCTTGATTGTTGGATTTGGAGTCCTATAACTTCGCTAACATCTCTAGAATGGTGGCCAAGCTCATTTCTAACCACTCTCTAGCCTGGCAAGGCCTGGCTTGCCCTTGGATGCCCCATCAAAATTGAATTCAACCCATCCCTGGAGGGGAAACTCCAAGTCTAGTTACGAGCTATCTTTTTAAACGCTTGTCCATCAATGGAAATCCAATTTCTGACTTGATGCTTGCATCTTTATTAAACTATAGGGAATATAATGTACATTTATACTTATCCATTCTTAGTCATTTAAATTTATCTTTAATCTGTGTGTGCTTTTTTGGTGTTTTCAAGTTTTCCACCTCTATTTTGTTCCTTGCCATTCCTTTTCATTCATGACCATCCCCTAGTTGCAATTATCCTCCCAGTCCAGCCACAAATCACTGGTACCATATACTCCTCAGATTTAGTTTTGTAACAAATCCTTGTACCAAAAACAAATCGAAACAGTTTGGAGGATGGGTCTGGTTTTTGGTCTGTGTTTGATCTGTTTAAGATCTAAAATTCCAAATGATAAGTTTTGTCATTTTGATATGTGCATTATATTTTAGCATATGCTTTTTGCAAGAAATTGAACATAAAATTTAAAAATACTGAGCCTTTGCACTTGTGTAGATACCTAAGAGATTTCTATATATGTTTTAACATTGGTAATTATTTCTTGTCATTTACTATATTTCAGATTTATCTTGTCTCTTGAGATTTTGAACAATTGAGTTTAAAAGCTCTAAAATTCAATTTTGTTTTGTCTAATGAAGGACTCTATTTTAATTTGTATTTGAAATACTTTGTTTCCTTTTGCACTTAGGAATTGTCTTTGGCACTCTCACATCGCTAAGACTGGTTGTACTCTCTAGTTCCATTTGCCTATTTTGGTCGTTTGTGGCTACATTGTTGGTAGTGGGGAGCGGGAGCGAAAAGCTAAATTTTCAAAAGATTCCGATTTGGGAGCGTTTTTTTATATAATATATATTTTAATATATTTTGATTCATATATATTAAAAAAAACATTTATTATACCAAATTAGCTATAGAAAACATAGATATAACCATAAATACACGTCACATATAACATCAATCATCTAGGAGCTATGACTTGTAGCATTGTCATCAAATGATCAATCATCAACAACATCAATCTTCAAATTTTGACATGTAATATTTGCCATCAACAAACTCTAACACTCTAACAGATAACATCAACCATGAAATGAAACAAAGCATCATAATATCATATTCAATACCAAAGAGTTGTAAGATCATAAGATGATAAGAATCAAGATGCAATCAACAATTTAAAGTTCAAACTTCAAAGTAGTCCATAATGTTTACAAAATAGGCCATAATAAACATGAAATACAAAGTATTATGATACTATCTACTAATCTACTGAGTTTTCCTCTTGCCACGAGAAACTTTCAATTTTTTTTCTCGTGTTCTAGGTGGAATAGGAGCTGCTGAAGTGTTCATGGAACACGAGAAGAAGATGAATGGCCCCCACGGATTGTCAGACTTTGTGAAGCTAAAGGCAAAACTCCTCCATCTGGAAACCTACTGGTGATTGGGGGTGGCATCTTTGATGTATGAATCGAATCACCCTCATGATCACCTAATAGTTCATCCTCCAAGCGCTCTAATGCAATGGCTCCATCCTCCACATTAGCCTCCTCTGGATTGTTGTCCCAAGTCAAAAAAGTTCTATCATTCTTGGTCGCTTCACAATAGTGGGAGAACAACCTCAAGTTGTAGTGCACATAAACCAATTTTTCGTCCCGTTCTATATTCAAACTATTTCTCTTGACGTTGTGGATGAAGCTGTAGGTACTCCAACACCTCTCTGTAGAAGAACTATTGACAACTTGTGAAAGCACCCTCACCGCCAATTTATGGAAATATATGGCACCACTGCCATACATGTTCCACCAACGGATAGGATCCAACCTCTCTTGATCTTTGGTTGCATGCAAGGTACCAAAGACTCCATGTTCACTGATGTATTGGCTCAATTCACTCCGTACTTGAGCACACTCGTCCTCATTAGGGACCAACTTGTCTAATGCAAGCATATACCCATTTTGCACCTCTGGATTTGTGTGGTCTTTTCCTAACTCCATCGCTAGGTGCAAATTGGGCCAACCAAGATGGAGAATAATATTTTGGGGTAAGGACATATGCAAGGGCATGGAGTGGAACATTCTTATTATCCCAACTTTTGACCACATGTTTATGAATATGGTCATACAAGATTGCATCTCTTTGCTCAACAATGTCTTTGATATGACCAAGCATGCTATCCATTTGCACATACACCTCCCCAATCACCCACTGATTTGCATCTGCAAAACGAATCATATTATAAACATGTTTGGTGAACTGTAGAACATATTTAACCTGTGTCTAGAAATGACCATCAAGAACGGTTTCCTCCACCTCCTGAAAGTCATGTCTATCAGATGCGCTTGCAGCTTTGTCTTGTAATCCCTACCATGAATCACTTGAGACCATACTAGCAAATGCCTCTCTTACCTTCAAAAGTCTCCTGAAGGTGAGGTAGTAGCTACCAAATTTAGTCTTCACAATCTTCAATAGCTCTAACCTAGAGTGATTGCGAAAAATGTGGTGGGCCATGCTATGATTGGTGATAAATTTTATCATTTTCTTACCTCTTTTGTACAAGGCACCAATCCATTGGTAAGTAGGGTCCTTTGTCTTAACAATATCATGCATCAAAATGTTCAATGTAAGAACCAAACACCCTGACCAAAATATGTTGGGATACTTATCCGCAATGATTGCTCCTGCTGCCTTGCAATTAGTAGCATTATCTGTGATGACTTGAATGACATTGTATGGCCCAATCGTTTGAATGGTTTCAAGTAAAGGTTGTGCAATATTGATACCAGTCTTGTAGCGATCTGAGTAGTCATGAGCTGAAAGGAAGATCGCACCACTAACAGACACACCAAGAATATTAATCAATGGCTTGCCTTTAACATTTGGCAACCCATTAGATACAATGGATACCCCATATAACGACCAATCATTTGTAAACTTTCCAAGAGCACTATTGATTTTGGCTTTTTCCCTGTCAAGTCCCACGGTTCTAGCTTTGTCATACCCAAGGCTCCTATATCCTTTAGGGGCACCATTGATGGCTTGTACCATTTCATGCCAATAGGGTGAGCGAAGAACATTGAACGGCACACCACATGCATAGAGAAACCTGTAAACTTTTGAATCCACACCATCTTTGCAACCAAGGTTGAGGAAATCTAATAATGTTTTTCGCATAGGCAAGAATACACTAGCATGGGTGGATGATGATCCAAATCCACCACTAAACATTCTCTGTGGGGATTCAGATTTGACCCTTGATCTCTTGGAATTGTTTTGAGCGACCTCTTCTTCCATCCTGTATTTGTTTCTTTCTTTACCTGACACTTTGTCACATGTTTTGACTCTAGTAGCCTTACCTAGTAGCTAAATTTTCAAAAGATTCCGATTTGGGAGCGTTTCGGGAGCATTTTTTTATATATATATATATATATATATTGGGTATTTATAAAATTATCTTATCTTAGCTATGTGATGGATTAAGTGAGGATGGTAATATAAATCAAAGGAAATACAGAAAATGCTAAACCTGAGCATATTTTTATACTATTATGCTTTTTTCCCTTAGGTCTTACCAAAGTTCACACTAATATCAGACCTGTAACAGACAAAGGGATGTTTAAAATAAATGAGCTAACCATGTTATAAGTGCCACTGAACTGGAAATGATAAATACCAACTATGCACAACAATGGACAATCTTTGTAGTTATTTGCCAACGTGCTAATCTTAATTCCAGTGCTGTTTGAGTAAAAATTATGGTGCTATGTTGGTGAAGTCTTGAATTGGGTGCTAAGAATTTCATGGTAGTGTTTATGCTTCTTAAATATTGCTTTTTTTGTCTTAATCGTTTTGTTCATTGATCAGAAGGATCCCTTTCTCTTGCAGGCTGTAAGAGTGGAGCATTGCGAACGTGTAAATGTGATAGTTGCAACAACGCATATTTGCATAGCAAATTGCCGTGAATGCATTTTCTACTTAGGTGTGAATAAGCAGCCAATAATATCTGGCAACAATCACAATCTACAGGTGACAAACAAGTCTTTTTCATTAAAAGCTGCGTGTACATGCAAATGATTTCTTTGGAAATGGGACAATCTGCTTTGATTTTCTCTCCTATGTGAGAGATCATATCATTAATCAGACTGCATGCTAGAGAGCCCATCGTATCATTAGTTAATTTGATTACAAAATAAATCCCCTGGAAAGTTTAGGTCATATAAAACACAATGCTATGATGTCTGCATGATATTTCTAGTTATTACACATCTATGTTTGCGGAAATCTTCTGAGAATGGCACTGAGTGTATATATGAGGCTTATGTATCAAAGAGTTATATCCATGTGTTGAAATTGAGTTGCATGTTACTGGCTAAACTATTTGCTTGAAATGCCCAATAATTGCTGGTCATTGCATCAGTCTTCATTATATGCTTGTCAGGCAAACTCATTACGTGTAATTTTGGAAATACAAATTTTAAATATTATTAGTAATCTCAAGTGCTGTTTATTTTCTCTGTATTCTCTCTAGATAATATTCCTATTTAATATTAGTGCATTTTCATTCCTCAATACTAAATAGTATACTTATGTAGTGCTTTGAAAGACTGAGTAGGAATTTAAAGGGGCATGTAAATAACTTGATTCACACAAACATATTTTGAGAGAATAATAAATGCACACTGTATTAATGCTGAATCTATTACTGCTGCATCTATTACAGATACAAGAGCCCTGGTTAGGCTACCCCACATCCAAAATAAAATTTTAAAATTAATCATTCCTTATTACATTTATATGGAATCCTGAGTTAGTTATGGCGTTTTAAGTTTTTAACCACCTTGCCACTAACTTTAACAGCTGAAAGTTGCTTTGGTCACAGATCTAACTTATAACATGACAAAAGTACTAGTAGTAATTATTCATAATAATATTGGAGTGTTATACTTCAACACATATTCTCGAATCCAACTAGTATTTGAGTGCTATTGCTCCAATACCTCCCCTTAACATGAAAATCATAATTTATTGATTATAGGCCCCACATACAATTTCAACTTAGCAATTTTACACAGAAGTAATACAAGAGGACTACAAAATTTGAGGGTTGCATATGGGTCTGCCTCCTTCCACTGAGGTACCTGAGTAACTGAGTGATACGCTTGCTGGTTCGCTAGGATGGTAACTTGGTTAGATGTTGTATCTTTATATCTTCATCTCTAGCTACGAGTCTCTTAATTTGTGCTTTATCAGATTGTGTCTCCCATAGTTTGAAGGTATAATCCCACCAAACACACTTGAATAATCTTCTTGCTATCTCTGTACATTAATTGTGGGATTTGATTGGATTTACCATGTAAATAAATAAGCTAAGCATTACAGCTTCTGCACCCTTTGGTTACTTTTTGTAGCTGAAAACAAGTGTCCTTTGTTGGTTTCATCACCAATCTCTTCCTTCTTTGTTTGAAAAAATATGGGGTAAACTAGGATGCATTTAATGTTTGCAGGAACAGTTTTCTCTGTTAAATTATTATATCTGGGGATGATGATGGAGAGAGAAATGGAATGACTATGTTATTAATGTTGTAGTTACACCAAAGTTACCAGACTTGGAATTGGCAGAAATGTGTCATGGCGGAAGAGCGAAGAGTTTGAATCAGATTTTGAATAAATCCAAAAAATCTCGGCAAAGTACAGAAAAATGAACATATACACAAATTTTGAATTAAAAAAAACATTTTTCATTGATATTTAATAATGCTGTGTCCATACATGATACATTGCACAATATCAATAGATGTCCACAATTTCATGGATCATTACGTATTTGATGTATGATATGAGTCTAAAATGGATAAAACCGGGAACTGGAAGCATCTGTTTATAAAAGCTAGCTATATATTTAATAGTAAAGAAACTTAGAAGTAATTTCTCCCATCTCTTGGTTTGCTTGACCCTCGAGGATCTCCAAGTCCTCAAGCCGAAAAAGAGGAGTTTCCTCCAATAGAGGCCAATCCAATATGGGATGTCGTTTTTCCAGCGCAATTGTTAAATGATCCACACCTATCTTCGTCATGAAACCTCGAAAAATTCTTCTGTTTTGATGCCCTAGATGTCCAGCATTGTTGGTGGGTGCCCCAGATGGGTTACCTTGTCCTCCTGTAGATTTATTTCTTACTTGCAGTCAACCAGGAGAGAGAAATTTCACTGATACATGCTGAAATATGACTGAAATTGCACTGTAAAAGGGTTTTAAAGGCATCATAGGGACTCGGACAAGTCAAACTCGCAGCTGAAACTTGGGACTCACAAGTCAAGTAATTATATAAAATATTGAAACTAAGATGAACTACAAATGATTAAATAACTAGCACATAAAATAACATTCCATATAACAGATTGATGAACTTAAATATCAACAATAAATAAGAATGTCAGATAGACCGGTGCTAATGGAGTGCTTGCGTGAATGAGGGTTGCTAGTGATGTCTCAATAAGTATTGCAGTTGTCTTAGTGAGTTCATTTTAAATTAATTAGATTAGTGATTAAGGAGTGGCTTGATTGTTGGTCAATTTTATTAAAGTGTGGTAATGATCTAATTATTAAAGGGAAAGGGGATTCCAAATATACCCGAGGGGTACGTGGAATATGTCCGGAATTACTAGGAAGTGGCTCTCACAGTGACATGTGGGCTAGATGGAGTCGTCGGGTTGTGTTCAACACTACACCAACAAGGGTGTAGGCCAACGGGGCCCCACGGTCACTTTCTAGTAGTTCCTGCTTCACTTGCAGAATTTCCCCACCAACGTGTAATTTCGAGAAGTGTTGGATTTTCACTTTGGGAATTTGAATTGGAGTGTGAAACTAATTACTAGTCCCTTCAATTCCTTTATGGTTGTCCCACCGATCCAATCAATGGCCTGCAGTGGTCACAACTACAAGAGCATACGAGAAATGAAGCCTTTATAATTACCAGAGTTTTAAAATTAAATATGGGTTGTTTAAATCACAGAATCGATACTCTCGTTTCCGAAAACACAATCGGATGCAAATCCCCCCAAGGGGGATGGGGTGTTGACACTTGGATGCCAACTTGCCTCTCTTTTTACAATGATTACAATGAAGAATATCTGTGTTCCTTTGTAGAATAGGAAACATAGATTTACAAAAATGAGGCTTGAATAATGCTTAAAGAATAAGTAACAAGAGGAAAGGCTCTAGGATGGCTTAAATCTTCAAATTTTCGCTAGAGTGCCTCTCTACCTGTTCATGAATTGCTGCAAAACATCAAGTAATAATTAATCAAATATGCTAAATAATTGATCGAAAACAATACAAATTTAACATATTATTCAAGTACTCTTTAAAAGGTAAAAAATTGAAGTATTGAAAAGTACTTGTTTAAAGCTAGATTTATAAGATTAGACTTTAGAAATCTAATGTCCTCTTTTAATTAAACCACCTTGAGACACCTGTTAACCTATTTTATTCCCATAAGTTCGAGTGAGTATTAAAGAAAGGGAATAACTGAGGACTAATATCACTGGGAGCAGAAAGGAACATCAATTCAGTATTATTAAGTCATCAATATAGTAAAGAAGGCCATCAGAGTTAATATCATAAAGCATGCAGAGCATGTAGGCCTTACTTCTTTAGTTAAGTCAACGAGCAATTAGAATTGCATGCATGCAAGAAGTAAAGTACAAACCCTAAAAGTGACATGCAAACCCTAAAAGTACATGCTAAAGCTAGATAAGAAGGGTCATTGAACCAAAAGGGATATCTATGATTATTATTGTTGAGTTTGGTTTCTAGAGCAGCAACAACAACAATAGTTGGGGTTGGAGACGAAGGTCTTCAACTAACAAGGGGTTTCGGCAGTGAAATCTATCTGTCCTAATCACTTCAGGATATATCATCTAGGTCTATCATCAGTATTCACCATATTCATTCATCTTCAGTGATCCAACACACAGAGGGAGATTTATTTGCAGGTTCACGTTTTGCAGCTGGGGAACAACTGGAAATCCTTAGGAGAATTTGTTGGGACCCAGAATCTTAGTCTTTCCTCTGCATGTCATCACTATCTTTTTTAGCAGACTCATCACAATGTACTGGGTGATCATCAGTTCATTGTTTGCACATCTGGGGCATCCAACAACATATTCGTGGAGGAAGGGAGACACCATCTTCTAGAGAAAAACAATTCGCTAGGTGCCTTAGAGGAGGCAAAATCTCTGCATGTGCCTTCCCATCTCTTTGGAAGGTCTAGACCATCATCCCCACAAAGTCTCGGCAACAACAGACAACTCTTCCCTCAAAAACATCAATATCATCAAAAGAGGGCACTCTTGTAGCTGGGCGTCAAATTTAGGAGAGGAGCACTACTATCTTATCTTTTCGGCAAACATTGCATGCATCTTATCTATTGGAGGACTATCAACTTGATTATCAATGGTATGTGTATATCTTCTTTCTGGAAGTCTTTGCCCTACTTTTTCAGCATTGATTTAGATTTCTAAATTGAACAACACAAAACTCTTTGGATCATAATTATACACATTCCTTGTTCCATTTCAAATAAATCCACTAATACAAATTTGTTGTGCAACACTGGGCCAAAACCTAAGTTACCAAGATTCAGATAAAGATACGGATCTGTATCTGCTAGATTTTTCAAAAGCCAAGATCCGGATATGGTGGGGAAACAAGTGTGTGTGTGTGTGTGTGTGTGTATATATATATATATATATATATATATATATATATATATATAAGAATTTAAAAGAATTAAAAAAAATAAAATTTATATGAATGTAAAAAAAATAATTTTTTAAAAAGATATATAACTTGTATAAATTTGTAATATAATAATTTTTTTCTTTTTAAACACAAGCAATTTAAATTTGTATTAAAAATGCTGCAACCAAGCAGAACAACTAGACAATACAAAATAAAGCATGGATAAGTCCAAAAAAATCTGTGCTTTGACTTGGTAGCATAGTATATCCTATTTTCTTTTATAACATTGCTTACAACACTTATAAGACTCTGAGAAAGATTCATTTGCAATACATAGACAATTACATACTTAGGAGAAGACACAATTGCACAAGCCATCATCTTGGGCATGATTGGATGGGTGTGATTCCTGCTTGTCAACTTCCATATCTTCCCATAATTGTTGAATTGTTTTTTCTTCTTTGAATTCCACATGAAAGGAATCCACTAAAATTTCAAGTTTGATGCTCTAAGGAAGACGAACTTTTGTGGAGTGCTGTAATGTTCCATTATTGATAAATAGGGAATTGATTGAGGACATTTAATACCGGGTGCATATTAGAACAATTATTTAGTATTATTAAGTCATCCGTATAGTAAAGAGGGCCATTTGAGTTATTATCATAAAGCATGCAAAGCATACAAGCTTTATTTCTTTAGTTTTAATTCAACGAGCAATTAGAATTGCATGCATGCAAAAAGTAAAGTGCAAACCCTAAAAGTGACATGCAATCCCTAAAAGTACATGCTAAGGCTATATAAGAAGGGTCATTGAACCAAAATGATCATTTATTATTATTATTGTTGATTTGGAGTATTTGAGCAGCAACACTTGGGTTCGACAGTGAAGTATTTGCCCTAGTCTCCATCAGGGTAGGCCATCCAGGTCCACCATCAACTTTCATCTTATTCGTCCGTATCCAGTGATCCAACATCCACAGGAAGATTGTTTGTAAGTTCACGTTTGCAACCAGTTATTTAGCTGGAAAACCCCAAAGTATTCGTTGGGTCTCTGAATCCCAGTTTCTCTTCCGCATAACAACTTCATCTTCATCGGCATGGTCACTCCTCTGCTTTGAGTGATTATCTGTCCTCAGTTTGCTCATCTAGAGCAGTTATCAGCAGATCTGTGCAGCTGGGGGCGTGAGCACCAAACAAGAGGATCAATTCGCTAGCCAGTTTAGAGGGGTCCAAAACTCTGCATGTACTGGTCATTCTCTCTGGCACGGGAATATCTACATCCTGGCAAAATTTTAGCTCCATCAGGCACCTCCTTCACCAAAAACGTCACCTTTAGCTGAAGAAAGGGTTTCTTGCTGTTGGGCGGTAACACCAGGAAGGAAGCATCAACACCTAACCAGTCCAGCTCTGTATGCATCATCTTATCTCTGGAGTAACATCAGCTTGATTATCAGTGGTAAGTCTTTATCTTCTATTTTGTAAATCTTTGCCCTAGTTTAGCTATAATTTAGGGCCATTGGTCTGACACCTTGCATGCAAATGTTTATTTAGTATTCTTGCACAATTTTGAGACTACAAGTAATCCCTAGAATAGTGAAACAATAGAATATCAGTATTTGGGATACTACAAGTGTTGTAACCATGCCATTTAGCCTTGTATATTCCTTCTACAGAGTCCAAATCTTGAAGTTGCTTTTTCTGTTGGACCAAAATATTAATGATGATTGTGTTTTGGGAGACCCGTTGATGCTTTGGCTCAAGAGTTTTGGTTGTGAAGAGAATATTGAGTTAATGTTTCCATTAATAAGATCCTCTTGTTAATCAAGAAACCTTCAAATTGCTTGATTATCTCTTTGACAACAAGGAAAATTGTTATTGTCCATTTCACTTGACAAGGGAGGGGTACGAGCTCTTTCTATTATATAATACCACATTGTAGTGAAAGCTCGTGAAGGAGAACCCTATCCTTGGGAGGTTTAGTATCTGCCAAGTGTTGAGTTCCCATATTGAAGAAAGGTAGATCAGAAACCAAAGATTCTCGTAACAATTTCCTTTAACACAATTTAGAGGTTACTGTCAGCTGAAAATCATCCAATTGTATCCCAAGCCTAGGTTGGCAATTGAGGGGAATTTGACCAAGGTCTTTGTTATCACATATATTGTAGTTGGGCTACTATGATGCAACATATGGAATTTCTCTTTATTCATTGAGCCAAAGATATTTATGGGATACAACATGGATCATCATTATAGAATGAGCCATTCAGAGCCTTCATTCAGTAGCAGATGCATAGTATTTCCTTGCCACGACTGAGATCTCCTTGTCCATTGAGATGACTTTGATGATGACATAGTTCATTTGAGCAGAGTAGCTGAGATGGTACACAGTTCACATGCTGACATTTCAGATAGAGACATGCATATGGTGAGATCAAGTATATTGCTTCTTAGTAGGTTTTTGCTCTGTGATATGTACTTACACCTTGGACTTATTATGTTATGATGATTATGGTGACCTATGCTTATATTATATCTTCCACTGATGATCGACTTGTGTTGAGAATGATTAGAGAATCTGATGTTGAAGATCATTACTTATGCCATGCTTTACGCAACTTTTAAACTTTAGTGCTATGCTTGGTTCCATGTATCACTTACCCATCCAATTTCATCCATGATTGATTTTTTCCCATGACTTATGATCGATTGAGGCCTATGAGATTGACGATCATCTTCCCCACTTTGACCCCTATGTATGATGGATCCCATGTTGTTTTGTGTCTCGACTCTGAGTTGTGCAACAAAACTTGCCGAAGCCTTGATCCTTCTGGGCCAAAAGAACCCGTTGGTGTTGGTTCTTGAGCTTAGGTGAGTTGGGTTTTGAAGCCTTGACCTCTCTGGTCGGTTTGCCTCGATGTTTGGTCCTAACTGTGGATATTCCTTCAGTTGCTCGAAGAGTGTCAACTAAAACTTGAAGCAATATGTTTACCATCACTACATGCATTATGTGTTATATCTTCTATCTTTTAAAATGCAAGACCTCAAATAAAAATGCAAACTGTCTTTAGACAAGTCAAAAAGGGCTATGAAATGAAATATGAATGGCCTAAAAAGTAGTGGATAAAAAAATGAAAAGTCTAAAGACTGTTGGGCATCTTATTGAAATGTAATGATTAATTCCTTACAGAGCCTGCTGGTTTTGATGTGAGATGGAGTAAGGGACAACTAATTTTAAGTGCCCCTTAAGATCTCTTTATTACAGTTTCTTGTGTACTCAATGCAAGGGTCTTAGAAAAGATCCTCACAGAGCTTGATTGTCAGCTTTGATGTGAGCCGTAGACATGTTGTTAAGGTTGAATGGACACTTTTCAGATCAACTCATCCACTTTTGAGACAACACTATTCCCTATTATTTATCTGTCATACATATGTCACTGTGGTTGTGTGTATTTGTCATCATTTGTAGAGATCATATGATTAAAGTCAATTAGAAGTCATTGCCTTGTTTTCCATTTTCACCCAACATTAGCAAATTGATTAAACTTTGTAAGTATGGCATATACAAGGGATTTCTAGAAGATTCAAAGATAGTTCAACGACACAGGTATATTTCACTGATTATTATTATTATTATTGTCACTGTGATTCTGATTGGCATGATTTAAGCTGGGTTTTAATATACATCTTGGAGCAGTTCTTACTTTGGATGCATGCAGGTTCATCTCAGTTTAGTATCTCACCTCCAATTTGGTTATTTTGACTTGGTCAACCCAGTTGACCTAGTCAAACACGATTCCCAAGGTAGAGACTACAAAAATTAGCAGTGCCTATATTCGCCCCAGACATGCCCAGGACCAATACTGCAGTCTCAGTTTTCACTAGATGGTCACAGTTATTGAGTTCCAGACATTATTATTTTTTTTATAGACTTTGGCCATAATTTTTATTATGAGATTATGATATTTATGGCATTTCAGTGGATTAGTGTGTATGAGTAGTCACTTGTACCGTTCTACTATGCCTCCAGTCACTTTTGTGTAGTCAATTTGCCCCAATTCTAAGCCTGAACAAAGTTATGATGATTTTTATTATTTTCAGAGGATGTACCATTAAAAAATGAACGAGGAAAATCATTGAAGAAATCGATTTGGCTTGTGTGGTCAAGGAAGTGGCAAGGCAATGCTTCCAGATGATTTGTTATGGTTCTTTGGACATATCTGCACCAGTTTCATCTAGTTTGATGTTCTGGATGATTTTTTTGGCTCTATTAGGGAGAAATTGGTTAAAATGGCCAAAATAAAAGGGTGTATATCAAGTTGTTTATTTAGAACTATGTATGGGGGGGCCCCCTAACGAACCCCCCATGTCCCCTAAGTGTTAAACTGAGCTTTATGAGGTAATTCACCCCCCTCAAATGTTCTAAGTAGATCCATGTAATGTAAAATTAACAGATCTCCACCTTTGATGATGTTTTAATCTCAACTGTTGGATGGATGTTGGTTAGAATGTGGACACTCTCTCGATCTATTTAAGGGTTGTGATCCCCTCATTGTATCCCATCGGGAAATTTGGTACTCTTAGCTCTTGACATTTGCATAAAGAGTTTTTTGCAGAAATTCTTGGATCTTCTTTGTGGGATGTTCTTGTTTATGACTGGAACATTTATCTTGCATAGCATTTGAAATATTTTTTCAGGGTATCAATTATTTTTGGAAGATAGCGTTTTGCATGCAGGAGGGCGTTATTTTTTGGGCGTTTTTATGGATCTCCCAACTCGTTTCTTTTGAATACATTTTCATAATTAGGGGGTTTTTCAATAGTATCTTTGATCTTTGATATGCACTTTGATTTTCTTGCATCTCCAGGGTCTTTTTCATGTGTAGCAAATCTCACTTTCAATAGTTTGATTATGCAGGGAAGAGGGGCGCACTACCTCACTTGGGCAAATCATTTCAACTGGGTACTTTGTCAAAATTGCTTCAAATTGATCGAGACAAGATAATTCATAATTTGCAAGGCATCTGCAAGATTTTCCGGGTAAGATGTACACTGTATCTTTTGTTCTGAATTTCCATTCCATTAGTTATAAAATCTCTGGCAAAACTCTCATTTTAAAGCCCTCATCTATTAGTGTAGTAGGTTCTGGTTTGTAGTGAGCTTTTAAACTTAAAGCCCACTTTGGAATAAATTTAAAACCCCTAAGTTTAAAATTTCATGATCATCGGACTCCATCTACCCATCCAACACACTGGTCTACCTTATAGGGGAAGACACCCCCCTTGGGAGAAGTGGGTATCTTCAGTTCCGCAAACTGGGTATAGCTAGTTTCACCTCCATTTGTCTAAACTTTCTCCTAGCAATCAATTTGATTGTCTAATTTTGCTTAATTTCACCAGTTATCCCTAAATCCCTATTTTCATACTCAAAACCCTAGGGTAAGTTGGGGCTTTTCACATAGAAAGTCGTTTTCTCTTAGTAATTGTGCCAAACTCTAACTAACTATCCTACTAAGAGAATTAATCAAGTTTCCTTAGGTTATCCACTTGCATTCTTTAATTTTAGGGCCATCTTGGTTATAGGGACGCCCCTAGGCTTAGAATCTGTACTAAGTCTAAAGTGTCGGTATCCTTGACTGACCTGACATTTGAGTTCTTTCAGAGATCTTGGATATCGTAGGTCGCGACTTTAGTTTCCTTTCCCCTCTGCCATCTTGCATAAGATCACCTTACGGGGCAACTACAAGATTCGTGATAATAGTCTCTATGCACGTAGACCTAGGGGCTATCTCCTTTGATTGATTCCTAGGGGAATCCAAATAAAAAACATTACAACTATAAACTTCCAGACCTACAATTGTTAGAGAAACTTTGAGATCAAGTCCCAGTCGATGAACCAGAAGCAATCGGCAATAATAAGTAACCAAAGAGACTGAGCATAGCTTACTTGGAGTTGATGAACACTTGAACTAGTCCAAGCGATGTGCCTAAAAACTGCCAATATCCCATACTTGCCTGCAAAGATGAGGGCCATGGTTTCAATGCTTGGTTGATATAATAACGAAGGCATGTGTGGAGACAAGACGTTTTTTAATGCGCCGTCCCTTCTTCCCTTGAGTGAGATATTATTGATGTGCAATGGCTTATGCATAGCTTGGATTGACATGCAATTGGGACATAATGAAGACTTAGGTTATGGGGGAATGTAATTTCCCTATTTTTCTTAAGTTTTCCTTTCTTCTAACCTTGAAGTCTTATCGGCAAGGAGGTTGGATTTGTTATTTAAAATCCCAAGGATATGAAAATATTGGATCTCCGCAAACCAAGGTTACAAGAATCGTGGGTGCAATTGGGATCGATTGAAGAATTAGGTGCGGTTTCAACACTCATCCAAAAAATAGGAATCGGGGATTTGGGGCCCTAGCCCTATTTTTTTTAAAATATATATTTTATATTTATATCTTTTTAATGTATAATGAAAATATAAATGAAAAAATAAAATCTCAAAATAAAATGATTCATATAACATCTTACATCATGGATTCTAAAGTAGTAAAATCTAATTTATTATTTTTCAATGTATAGATCCATCTATACTCTGGATCTACCATGCGTCGAGAGGGATCAAATCCCTCAAGGTACAAACCCATCCAATAAGAGATAGACAATAAAAAAGGACTGGGATGAAATCATATTGCCTTGGATTTTCAAGTAGTTAGATTTTTAAGTATTTGTTTCATTGATATTAGTGATTCAAAGAGAGGAATCACTAATATCAATGCACCAAACAATAAAATAATCCAAGTACCTCGAAAGTACAGAGCAATTTGATTTCACTTGGATTACTAGTGACATCACTCTTTGATATTAGGTTTAAGTTATAGTGAATTTTACTATTTGTTTCACTGATGTCAGTGCAACAGACAATAAAATTCATTGTAACTTAAACCTAATATTAGAGATTGTAGTCACTGAAATCTATGAAATCAAATTGCTTTGGATTTTTAGTGATGTTGTCATGTTACGTCACATTATGCCAATGCATTCAAATTGCTTTCGATTAGCAGTGACTGCACTCTCTGATATTAAGTATATAGATCATTTAAATAAGCAATTTGAATTCACTTGGATTAGCAATGTGAAATTTCCTATGTTGCACGGGGATCTGTCCCCCCTAAAATTTCACTCATTCCTTGCGTTTCGACGTTCCGGGGACTTTGGAACTCCTCGGAAACGTCCCCAAATGGTCAGGGAATCAAGGACTTTTTCGTCGTACCCTAAACCTACCCCAAAAAATAGGGGACTTTTTGGGGACGTCCCCGAAGTCCCTCGACCAATCGGGGACTCCCACGCGTCACCTTTCCTATACATTAAAAAAAAAGTTAAAAAAACAAAAAAAATAATTTTAATTAAAATTTAAAAGCTTAAATTAAAATTGAAAAAATTAAAACCCTACCCTTCATTTATGCTTAGATAAACTCTTCCTTTTGCATATGAATTTCAAGTTTTAAACTTTAAAGACTAAAATATTTATGTGATTACATGAGTAGACTTTAGTCGTTTATGTTTCATGAATGATTCAGAGCTCTTAACTTTTAAATTCAAATTGAAATTTTTATGTTTTTGAATTTTTCAGTTTTTTTATAAAGTTTACATGGCAGATATTTTAATTTCATGTTGCAATCATGTTTTGAGTTTTCATTTTTATGACTCATTTATCTCAATCAAAGGCTGCAAACATGTATGTTTTAATGTTTCAATGTTTCATTGTTTTATGATAAAAATTCATGGAAGTTATTTTAATATTCTGCTACAAATATTTTTTATTTTATGATTTATCTCAATGTAAATACTTTTTATTTTTAATTATATATATATTATTTTTAAATTTTATATTATATAATTGTTGTCCCCAACCTGTCGTCCCCTGAAAAATTGAGGGTGCGGTCTAGCCGTCCCGGAAACTCGTCCTCGCGTCCCTTGCGTCCCCCCGTCCCCGAGACCAGTGCAACATAGGAAATTTATTATTACTTATTACCACTTTAATTGTAGTAGCAAGACTCCAATAAAACATGTATTTTAATACTATTAATGTAATAATTCACGCATTTCTCATTGCATTAATTCATGCAGTTTATTAATGTATTATTAATGTAATGTTTCTTATTGCATTCTATTAATTTTTCATCACAATAATTCACATACTTTGTTGATTTTTATACCTAGGAGTTGTCCCCTAAGTGACATTCGCCTAAGTCACTAGGAAAAGGGGTTGAGTCACTTGGACTTTATATTAATGACTTGAGATGATCATTAAATGCATTTTAGAGAATGAAGTGCACTTTAAGTAAAAATTTAATTTGTGGAGAAAAGTGATTTTAATCACAACCACTCATCTAGTCTAATTTGAGCCCTTGGATTATATGGCTTTTCATTCACTCTAACTTTTTACCTAAAAGGAAAGTTTTCCAAGTGAAGAGGCACTTTCTCTTTGGGCACGCAAATCGATGAAGGAACGTACAGCAGCATGGCACAAAAATCGAGGAAACAACAAGAGCATTTATTGCTGTTTCGTATAGGTCGTACTATACGGATTCCATACAGGGTATGGATCTCGAGGCACAAAAACTGAGGCACGGTTTTCGAGGAGGAGATATCATACACATTTCCTGAGGCATGAGTTTTGGCACGAATCTCGAGGCATTCATAGCTGACACATAAATTGAGACAGGTCTGTACGACTTATGTACAGTTCGTACAGCAGCACGAAAATCGAGGAGGGTGCAACAAGAATTTTTTTTGAGTTTGATTTTTCTGTTCGGCACAAAAATCGAGACAGATTTTCGTATTTTCTGTCTATTGCTGTAAATTTTCCAGATAAATAAAATTTTCTCTCTCACAGGTTTTCCCTGGAGGCTGGGGTTTTTCCTGGGTCATTGGACTCAAAATCTCTATGCCTGAAATTTATGTGTGAATGTGTTTTATTTGCTGCTCATAAAAAAGTTGTAGAAATTCTTTTTGTGTTTGAATCCTATATTGTTTATGAGAAAAATCTAATTTGCAGCAGAAATATAAATTGGGTTGGGCATTAAACAATGTTTTAAACGGAGTTCGAAACCAGGTTGGGGGAGTGTTGAAAATTCTACATGGTATCAGAGCCTTGTTAAAATGAGGGCAGAATTTTACACAGTTAAAAATTTTAGACTTTAGTGATTTCTTTTGTCAGTGGGCAACACCTTGTTGAAACTTGAGCTTTGCAGAGAAAATGGCAACAGGACGTAGGTTGGAGGATGGGCTTGATGGGGCTGAGAATTTTGTTCCGTGGAAAGCTAGGCTAGTGCTCATATTGGAGGAAAATGAGTTCTGGGATGAGTTGGTTCAATATACTACAACAGTTCCCATTGTTGTTCCCGTTGATACTGATGCAACATCACTGGCGCATTCAACAAGAAGGACATTAAGGCCAGAAGAATAATCCTAGATGCAGTTAAAGACCATGTGATCCCACACATTTTGAGTAAGACCCATGCATATCATATGTGGATGCTTTGACCATCTTTTTTCAAAGCTCAAATGAGAATAAGAAGATGGTTTTGAGGGAGAAGTTGAAAAGTATCAAGATGGCCAAAGCTGAGGGTGTGATTTCCTACCTTACTAGGATCTCTCAGGTGAGAGATGAGCTTGCAGCAGTGGGGGAGGTTGTTCCTGGTTTGGAGCTAGTGCGGACAACTTTGAATGGGGTTTCAAAGCCTTGGGCTGCTTTTGTGGAGGCTATAGTGGCGAGGGAGAACTTACCTACATGGGACAGGACTTGGGATGACTTTGTTCAGGAGGAGATCCAAAGAGGTCTTCTGTAGGGCAACTCTTCTACTAGCAGGGAGGATGAGGAGAATGCGGCATTGACTGCAAAGGGGAAGAAGAAGTTCAAGAAGGGCCCCAAGAAGGGTGGGGCTAAGCAGTAGGATGAACAGAAGAAGGACTTGAGCATTGTGAAGTGCTTCGCTTCTCAAAAGTTTGGGCAATATGTTGGACAATGTCCGCAAAAGAAGAAGAAGCAGCAGCAGACAACAACTTCAGCAAAGGTGGAAGAATTTACAGCTTGATTTGAGAGAGAGTTTTCTCTCTGTACTGGACATGTTTGATTTTTCTGTTTGGCACGAAAAATCGAGGCAGATTTTCATCGTCCGGTTGAGATAAGTTGGGACTGATTTTTTCTGTCTATTGCTGTAAATTTTCCAGATAAAGAAAATTTTCTCTCTCATAGGTTTTCCTTGGATGTTGGGGTTTTTCCTGGGTCATTGGACCAAAAATCTTTGTGTGAATGTGTTTTATTTGCTGCTCATAAAAAAGTTGTAGAAATTCTTCTTGTGTTTCAGTCCTATATTGTTTATGAGAAAAATCTAATTTGCAGCAGAAATATAAATTGGGTTGGGCATTAAACAATGTTTTAAACGGAGTTGGAAACCGGGTTGGGAGAGTGCTGAAAATTTTACATATTTCTTTTAATATAATGTTTCATATTGCAATCTATTAATGTTTCACACAGGTATATTCATGTATTTCTTTTAATGTTTCACACATTTCGATTAATGTAATGTTTTGTATTTTACTCCATTAATGTATTTTATTCTATGGTTGTTAAAGTTAAAAGTTTCTATTTTTCATTTCCATTACCTTTATGGTTTTATGTTGGCTTAATTATTACTATGTTGGAATGTTACATTACATCCCTTAACGTGACAACAACTCCCCTATGTGGTTGGGATGTTACATTACGTAATGTAACATGACAAAATCTCCCCCATGCTGGGCTGTAGAAGCGCCTCTCAGCGCAAAAATACATCATAGATTCATGCATGTAATATCATACATCTAACCTCAATGATTCATACATTAACATCATTTCTCAATCATCGATTCATCATACATGTAATATGCTACATACATCAATAGTATTAATCATATAATCATACTCAATAACTAATACTAGATTCATCATGATTCATGCATCATAAGTTATAACATCAAAGGTTCAAACTAAAATTCTTGTCAAATTGAAATTCCTAGTTTGAAAAACTAATTCCTAAACCTAGAATGAAATCCAATCAAGAAGGAATCATTTCCGATTTTCATAATTGTTTCCATTTTTTTTGGGATTCCATGACAGATCCCTGTTTCGCTAGTTCCTTAGAGATTCTGGTACAGAATCAAGGTAGAGGCAGAGGCAAGGGGGAGGGGAGGGGAGGGGATAGGGGTTATTCTGATAATGCTGCCTCAAACCCATTTTTCTTCTTATTCTATCAATGATCCGAGCAAGTTTGTTATCCTCTGGTAATGAATTATTGTTCATATGCTGTATTACGATTGAAGAATCCCTAAAGACCATTAGTTTTCTTCTGTCTAATGAGGATTCACCCTTGATTCCTTGTAGAAGAGTGTAAGCCTCTGCCTGGTTGTTTTTTGCTATTCCTAACCCTTAATATAACTAATATTGAGGGCCAAACTTTATTAATATTTTAAGTGGGGTTTGTAAACTTTAGTTTTATATATTAAAGTTATGTCTGACCATAAGTGGGTGTCTGGTAAAAATACTATTGTGTGGTATTGACTTCTTACCATTACCATAGAAGTCTTGAAGTTATGCTTACCTGTCTTACCATAGAAGAATTAACCCACGTAGTAGTTAAAGTTATGTAATATTCAATTATATAATAGATTCCAAAGCTTATGCATTAAAATTTAATATATTCCACCAAGTTTCCGGGATGCAGGGAAACACAGAGCAGCCTATATAGAAGTTTCCCTCAAAGTTTAAGAAATGTCAAAGGGGACGTCGGGGTCTTCAACATAGGGGACCCCGCCAGAAATATTACAAAATTTATAGTCGATTACATAAAAATTGAAAGTTCGAGCATAAGTCTTTTTAAATTTATAATCTAAAGATTAATACAAGTTTACAACATACATCAAGTGAAATAAAATGAAATTCAACCATACAAAAGCTATAACTGATAAAACAAAATCAGAAATACAACCATATTGATCAACAAAATGAAATCAAGGCTAGAGAGAAGGAAAATTGTGGACGACATGGCCCTTTAGCATTTAATTTTTTATGTTTTGGTAAAACAACGTCAAAGGAAACATAGGGATGCCAGTTTTAGGAGGGAAACATTTCCTTTCTGCGTTTCCTTCAAATGGGGACGTTGGGGGGGATGTTTCCATTGGAGTTTCCAAGTTTCCCAGACGTGTGTGGGCGTGGAAGCACATTTACGGTTTTATACACTTGGGGATGCGTACTCATGTAAAACTGGTTAAACATTTCAAAGCTCATACAACGCACTGAGATTTCAAGCTTTGTATCGTGCAGACCTTTCACTTGATCAGAATACATGCGCAGCAGAACCCAGGCAGATCTTTATTTACATCTGATCTGTGGATCTGCAGATACAGTCCCCGGGCCCAGTAAAAAAGGGCAAAATCCATTGAAGTGGCATAGTATTGCAGAATTTTGATAACTTAAAATGGAATGACGTGGGGTGGGATTTGATCCAAATATTTGTGCATGGGTTTCGAGAATTATCTTATTTTACCTAATGTTATTTGATCTGGTATTATTTGTAGAAGCTTCTCATCTCTTTGTGAAAGAACCTTCTTGCTTCCTGAGTTGTGATAATTTTCTACCATAAAATCAAAGGTTGTTTTCTCTTTTATTTTCTTACCAATGTTTAATGTCTTTGCCAAGCACTGCTATACTTCTGATCATGATATAAGAAAACCCATCTCCATTCTTATTGCTCAAATTGAAGATATGACTGGCAACCAAACAATGGTTTTCTTGGCCAAAAATTACTTGCATTAACAAGAATATACATTCAATCACAAGACCAGGCAATAAATACCAGTGAAGCACCACTCGCCTCACACTCGCGAGTACCCGCGAGTAAGGACGAGTCAACCCTCGAACCGGGTACTCGCAACAGACTTGTCTTGAACTCGTGGAACTTGAGACTCGTCCTGAACTCGTGGAACTCGCCCTAAACTTGGCCTTACTCGCTCGGACTCGGCAGTCAAAGGGAAAATCAAATACGGTCCTGCGGAAATGATAGATCGAACGCCAATCTGTAGAATCGCCCGATGGGTATTCTGATTGTCGATGGGTATTCTGATTTAAAGGAAATACTATTTCTGAAATAGGTTAGTCATGAGGAAATGAACAGGACGGGTGTTCCGACACTCTGTGAAAATTTGCGGGACTGGTGTGGTGTTTCCGTAAGTCGAAAGTCAACATAGTGTATGTTTTAAATGTCGAGATGCAAATTAGTTTGGGTATGTTTTGTTATTTGCATAGGTTATAACTTATTATAATTTATAGTAAATATTTTTTTATATTTTATATATCAACTATTAAGTATCAATAATTTTCCAATTTATTATATTAAATATTAAATGTTTTTATTTATAAATATAGTATAAAATTATATTTTAATTTTAATTTATAAAATATTAACAATAATTATTATAATTTATAAAATATATATATATTTTATACATCAATTATAACTATAGATATATTGTGATATTTCACAAATTATTATATTAAATATTAAATGGTTTTTTAATTTATAAAATTGTAACTATATTGCACAATTTTTATTTAAATATTAAATGTTTTTTATATATAAATGTAATATAAAATTATATTTGATAAGTTAATTTATAAAATATTTATATTGGAACTTAATGCGAAACGTTTTTGTAAAATTCAAATTTGAATCGAACTTCAACCCCGCTGACCCAAACTCAAACTCAAACAATGTGACATAAGTCATTATCTTGTCCACTTGCTTCTTATCTGCAGTTGCAACTGCAATTGGCGTTACTACTTGACCCTCCACGTGTGCCCAAAATTTACTATATTTTAAGTTTTTTTCCTATTTGTCGAGTCTGTCCCGAGTCTTTCCCGAGTCTGTCCCGAGTCGACGAGTCACATGCCAGCCGAGTCTTTGCCGAGTCCGAGTCGTGCAACATTGATAAATACTTGATGAGAGAATGCGATATTTTCTGTTCAATGTTACATGGTGATGCATTCGCCCTGTAACACTCCTACTTGAAAGGACCATGCCTTCTATGGTGGTGTGTTTCATGGCAGCTTTATAGAGCCACAATGCAGTGTTACATGGGTGCGCGTTTCCGTACCTGGGAAACTAGTTTCCTCACTTCCATGCGTTTCAGAAACTAGGAAACAAATTTGGGTACGTTTCCACCTTGTACCCAAATCCGGAAAGGACGGGAAGCACACAAAGGGATCGTTTCCTCAAAAGGTAGAAATACGGGGAGGTTTGCGACCAAAAATTAAACAAGTGGCGGCTTGTTTTCCCTTGGATTTTTGTTTTATGTTGGAATGAATCATTGAATTGTGATGTTAGTGGTTTAATGTTTACATGATGACAAACACAATACTGAATAGATGATGTTAGTGTTAATGTTTTGTTACGATTTAGTATTAATCTTTAAAATCCTAAATTATAAATTTTTAGTTTTGTAGTGTTCTTGCTGGGGCCCCCAATAATTTAAATTTTTTCCTATGTTAAAGACCACGATGTACCCTTCGACGTTTCCTAAAATTTGGGGGGGTACTTCTGCATATGTTGTTTCTGCGTGTTCCTGCTCCAACTTCCCTGCGTCTTGGAAACTTGGGGGAACATTGCCACAATGTTATTTTGTTCAATACGGCATCACACCATGGAATTAGGGTTAAGGGATGTTCTCCACACGTCTCTGTTTTTTGAGGGGTACATTTCGTCATGTGCCCCTTTTTTGGGCTTGGGGGGTGGGGGCATGCAGTGGGAAATGTCCCTATCAGAAAACACACTCCCATGCTCCCTCTTGACCAAAATTTTGTGTTGAGGAAAAAACAAAAAAATAAAATGAATGTAAACCTAATGCACATGGAGATGAGGAGCGGGGAGTTGATGAGACACAACTCAGTTGGTTTGTATACCATGGAGTATTCTTGAGAATGCAAATGATTCTTATTCAGATAACATTCCTATTGTTGGTCTTTATTCCTTTGTGTCGTAGATGGATGCAGAGACTAGAGGGGCATTGCCTTGAGTAGTTGCTCATTTGTCATTTGACCTGTTCTTACATCCTAAGTCACCTGGTTCGAATTCGTGTTAGAGTTCGACGACCTTCAAATTCGACAAAAAATCGGCAATGAAATTTTTGATGATAAAATTTGGCATTAAATCTGAGATATCATAAAATTGAATATATATATATAATCCAATATGATCATATATCAACATTAATCATTAATAATTAAACATATATATCTAAAAACACTTTAACTTATTCAAATCAAAATTTAAAGCAACACATGTAAAACACAATATTAAAATGTCATACAAATTTTAAAACACAATATAAAATATAACACGATTTAAAATGTTAATATTAAAACACAATATTAAAAAGTTATACAAATTCATCATCCAAAAAAAGATAGAACGAGTAAAACACAACATCACCAGCATAGTGTCGATGTGATTTTAGTTGCATCTCTGGTGACTAAGTGGCTACGGACTAAGCACTGCCGCTCACTGGTGACAACCCATGGGTCACACAGCAATGGCCTTCATACCTCGTTCACGTTACAAGATCCGTCAATCTTGTGTGTAGGATTTTGCACTGTACAGGCGACAAATGAAGGTGGCAATGGGGAAAATGCGATAGACAAAGACGGAGGGAGGGCTTCAACTGCACAATAAGGAGAATGCATTTCTGTGTGGATGTATTTTGTTAGGGAGAGAGTAGGGTTAACCCATGGGCAGCCAGCTAAATAAACATCAACGAACTTTTGCCAAATTTTATGAAAATCAAAATCGACAAAAAATCGACAAAAAAATAGTCTTCAAAATCGAAATCGACAAAAAATCAAATTCGTGATTTGAATCGGCGATTCTAATTGAACAAATTCGGCAGCAGCAAAAAATCACCGATTTTCGAATTCCAAGGCGAAAATTCACCGATTCCGGTGACTTAGCTTACATCAGAGTGGTCTTAAGACTGAGATCTATATCTTCTAGTTTTGTGAACATAATGATCAATACATTGTTGATTGATGATTTGTGAATCAGGATTATTATGTAATGATACATCATTCTATGTATTGTTAATTTTTTATTATGTTATACGTAATGGTGTATGTTATCAGCACATTGTTATGTATAATATTTCAGTGATTTATGTTTCAGTTTCCACATATTTTTATCCCAAGTTTCTAGTGCTTTGAGCTGGGTCCCCTATTTTGGAGACCTGGATGCCCCCGTATGACATTCCGTAGAATTTGGGCCTAGCTTCCAGATATCCCATGGATGTGTTCCCTGTGTCGACCATCGGTCAATGTCGATTATAGAAGTATTTATTCAATTGACTAGACTAAGGGAACCAGTCTTTCAGGTCCACTGACCAAATCACCAACATATCGCATATAGACAACTACAAGTGGACCTGATAGACCAGGTGGACAATTGTTGACTTTGATGAATTAGTAGCCCTTACCAACATGGACTAACTGGAAACCAAACAATTGTTTCTGAACAACAACTATAACACTTTGTGCCTATTTACTTTTAGTTGCATGCCATTCCATAAGGGGAGTGCAGTTGCTTTTCATTAGTCAATTGATAGGCAAGAATGATCCTTTAGCTTTTGTTTGCAAATCAATGAATAATATGCACCAAATTCCTGTGAAATGTAACATTCTTGTCTTTGGCCTTGGTGACCTGAATGACTAATACAAATGTGTTGCAGGGTAACTTGTTGATGGTATTGGGTGGTAGACAATAAAGATTGCTTCATTGGCAACTATTGGGGGCCTAGGGATTAGTGAGTAGTGTTCCAACTTCCCAAGCCCCATCTTCTTTTATCATGCCAGGATTTCTGTAAACTGTAGAAGTGTTCTCTGACCTATAGACTTACAGCTTTCATTACAGTTAAGTCGAATTGTATGGTTCTAGTTTTCATTTACAGTTATCTTTAACAAATATTCAAGCAACAGAGAGCACAGTGATTGGCATCCAATTTTCAAGGGGATTATGCCACGTCATAAACATGATAAGTATTATGACACTAAATAAAATAAATCTTACAAAACATGGTTTACGATACATGATCTAATTTTGGAATGATTAGAGAAAAGTTTGAGATAAGATCATATTGATTCCTGAATGGAATAAAAAATTCATATTTGAAATTATGGCTTTTGAAAGGGTATTTGATTGGATGTTTCTTACTTTGATTTTACAAAAGTCGTTTCTACAGCTTTGCAGTTTTAAATTTGTTTTTAAAAATGTTTTAGTTGTTTTTCTTCTCAAATTTTCAACATAATCTTATTCAAATAGAAAAATACAGCGAACTTTAGGGACTTGAAGGTTGCAAACAAGTATATTTGGAATTGCTAGGGTCGAATCTAGAATTAATCATCTTTAATGTTTAGTTACTAAATGTAAACTATGAATTTAGAAAGGGCAATTATTATGTTTATTGAGAAACAACTGTTTGCATGGAAGACTTGTTAAGCATAAAGATAGCATACTAGACTAAGCTACTGACTTGGAGATTTTAACTTGTAAGCCTTGTGTTGATGTGGTTAATCCAGAAGACATAACGTACCTTCTAATAACCGTATGGACAAATATGATGGAATGCCTATTATTTTAACGACATACACTGGAGGAGTTCTTTTGTTGAAGGAAAATAACATCAAAATTTGTGTGGAGGATTTGTCTTGTTAAAAAGCACTAAAGTAAAATCCCAATCTACAAGTTAAATAACAATCTCTCTCAACTAAAATTCTAGAATCTAACTATGAAATGGTGGATCACATATTTACTCTTGGTGCTATTATTGAGGAGGCTAGGCATCAAAGTTCCCAAGTCTTGTTGTTCTGTAGACTTCTAGAATGTTTTTGACTTAGTCTTGAAAGCATCCTTTTTCCAAAGATTTTGTGACATTGGTCTCCCTAAATCTCTCATTGTGGTTACCCTAAGGTTCTATGAAACAATGGTAGGACGACAACACATGACAAGGAATTTCATACTTCGTCAGAAATACAATTGTGGTCAAACAGTGTTGCCTCGTATCTCCCACATTGTTTGGGATCTACATTGACAAGATAAAGACGTATTTTGTGAAAAATACTAATGTAGATGATGGTTGCATCATTCATCAAAACATGATTAGCGATATTTGTAGATGATGTGGTCCTTCAGAGGTAGTTGAATCAATGTTGAAAAACTCGACCGCGGCAAAAAATCGGCGAGGGTCTTGATTACAACTTCTCGGTAACATCGGCGAAAAAATCAGGAGAAATCGACAAAAGTCGGCAAACATTAAAAAATAGAAAATACATGCATTTTTTTTAGAATTTTAAACATATAAAGCAATAATAACATCAGAAAAACATATTGGAACATAAATATGAAGAAAGCACTGATATATATCATCATCATGTAGTCATGCCAAATATAAAATGATACATCAAAGTTGATACTGAAAGTATGCAACATCATAGTTGTCCAATCAAGGACTCAAAAGTGTATAAAGTTTAAACAATACAAAATGACATAACATATATAAATGTATCTGAGGAAAACTAGCATCTAGCTATCTAATATCAATGCCCTCTTCCCCTTTTACGGGAAAATATCATGGGTCTCTTGTCAGGCCTGCCCCTAACACTAGAAGTAGCAGTAGAAGGCCCTGAGCCTGCATCTAATACTCGACGTTGAGTGATGGATGGAGGACTAGATATATCAAGCGGTGCAGAAGGTTGTGGCGATGCCTCCATGGTGCCTCCAAACACTTCCTGCTCCTCCTCCTCCTCCTCCTCTTCCTCCTCTTCTCCCTCCTCCACTTGCCCCTCCTCTTGCGCCTCCTCTAACCATGCAGGGGCCTCCTCCATGATAGGAGTCTCAATCTCCACCCTCCACTTCAACAATATATCAATATTGTCCAAGGAGATGGCATTTGCATCAGGTTCTTTCTGTATCT